>LTAE01005637.1:9812-27839 GCA_001647135.1 Pontederia paniculata
GTTGCACGTCCTCGGGCGACGCCGGGCGCGCGGCGGGCGGCTCTCGCCGCGTCGCCGCGCTCGGCGGTCGTGGCAAACCGGTTTTTTGATGAAGCAGATCCAAGCCGTAGAACCGAAGCACTTCTGATTGTACGCTCCAGATGTAGAGACCGAAGGGTGAGAACAAAAATAGTGTTCGCATCCTAATATTCCTCTCTCTATATATATATAGTCAAAGTACATTTGACAACCTTTACAATTATCTACTCCTTGTTTCTAAAATCAAACTCAACTTCAATTTTACTCATTATCAAATTATATGGCGGCTTAATATACTTGATATTTTTTATAACATTTTAATAAGTATAGACGGGAAAAGTTTTTTTCTTGCGTGTAAATTAGATTTTTTGTTCTTTGGGATCTTATGATCAAAACTTATTTCTTACATGATCAAAACTTCAAATTCATATTGAAAAGAAACTTTTCCCTATTTTACTTATTAAAAATGTTATCAAGTATATTAAGCCGTCATAAAAATTGATAGAGTAAAATAATTGTTGTGAGTCCGTTCACATACAAATCACTAAAAACTTAACATTATTATTAATTGTGATTTAAAATATATTTAAATAAAAATATTACTTAATTCTAATTTATTACGATGGTCTTGCACGTATAAATTAAATATTTTTTTCATATATATATATATTAACCTCTATATAATAATAATATAAATTATTATATCGAATTTGACAACTTTATATCTGAAAACAGTTCCTTTTTTCGTCCGTTTGTTTTCTTGTGGAATCTACTTTTTTTAAAAAAGAGAACAAATTTAAAACCCTCTAAAAGCCCCTGTTCGCACCAACCCCTTCTTTTCCACAAAAGAGAACAAAAAAAGATCACATTTTTTCCCCAATCCCCCTTCTCTTCTCCCTCTGTCCCCAATCTTCCTCCTCGGCCATGTCGTCGGCGGTGGGAGGCAGCTCGGGCGGGGCTTCGTCGGGCGGCGGCGGCGGCGATGTGGAGGCCGGATTCGCGAAGCTTCAGGGAGAGGACTTCGAGTACTACATGCAGACATACTCGATCTTGCTGGGGCGCAACAGCAAGAAGTCGACGGTGGACGTCGACCTCGCAAGCCTCGGTGGCGGAATGAACATCTCGCGCCACCACGCTCGCATCTTCTATGATTTCCCTCGCCGCCGTTTCGCCCTGGATGTCATCGGCAAGAACGGGTGCCTCGTCGAGGGCGTCCTCCACCTCCCGGGCAACTCCCCTGTGAAGCTCGACTCCCAGGACCTCCTCCAGATTGGGGACAAGAAGTTCTACTTCCTCCTCCCCTCACGCTCCATCTACGCCACCTCCCTCGCCGCCCACCAGCAGCTACAGCGCCACCCGCACCCTCACTCCCACCACCTCCTTGGGACGCATCCGATGCACATGCAGCCCCTTCCCGTGGCGCCCCCAGCCGTCCAGCCACCGTTGGCGCTGGGGCGCAGGGGGCGCCCGAGGCTGGAGTTCGAGGATGAGGAGGATGAAGAAATGCTTGAGCAGGACGCGGAGGATGAGGACGATGAGGTGGATCAGGAATTGGGTCAGTCTGAGGACACGTGTTCCATTATTACTTCTAGTTCTTCTTCCTGCTCTTCCTAATTTCCTGGAAATTTGCCGTTTTAGCTGTTTAATCCAGAAGGATTTGATTTTTTGACATTTGGATTATAGAAATATCTTTACTTTCTGTATGCACTCAAGTCAGCAGAACCGCATGCAACCAGAGAGAATGATTGCAGATGGACCAGTTTGTTTGCAAGTAATTTGGGAAGAGTTTTGTTCCAGTCGGAATCTTTGGTGGATTTGCCGCTTCACTGTTTCATTTTCTTGTGGAAATATTTGTTTTCCTTAATTTTTCAGTTTTTTTATGATTGTTTCTCTTTTTCTTGTGAATCGGTACCAGTAGACTATTCATATCGCAGTTAAAATGCAAGTAACTGAAACTCCAGATGCATTGTTCAACTTTTTGGCGGCTTTTGTGAAATGATTAAGCAAGATTTGGAGTATTTGATACAACATTGAATTATGTTGCTAATTACTGATATTGGGGTTATGTTGCTAATTACTGATATTGGGGTGATTTGGGGGTTTTGCAATTTTTAGGGCTGAAAGAGGGAGATTTTAGGGTGATGAAAATATAATCTCTGTTCTTTATATAAGAAATAGAGTCTTGTTACTTACAGTTATGTGATAATGATTGTTCCCCATTGATGGAAATACATCATTTAAAATAAACCTTGTAGGAACTAATATCTTTTATAGCTCCTGAGAATGCCTAAGCACTAATAAGAAATCAGCTTTGCTTTTTTCCTGATAGGATCATTAGGTAACATTTTGTTAGGTGGTACATGCAACTTCTAGTATTTCGAGTAATTTACTCAAAGGCAGAATATCTGTAATATTAATATTCGTATGTCTATTTTATTAGCTGTTTTGCAGACTTGTATTAGTTCTGAAAGTTTGCTCGTTAGTTTGGGACAACTTGATTAAATAGAATATATTGACTCTTGGTTTGCATTTTTTTTCAACTTTAGGATGTTACTTCCACACCCCCCTCCCGCCAAAAAAAAGAAAATGATGTTCTCACATCATAATCAAGCCAAGGCTGTCAAATCCTTTTTCAGAATATCCTTTCTTTTTTCTTCGTGATTTTTTTTGGGATCCTTTTTCTTTTTCATCACGACCATTGGCATGTTCCTAAGTAATTTTTAAAAATTGAACTTCTGGTTCATTTTTCTTGATTACCTTATTCTAGTTATAGTAGATATCTCCTTTTGATCTTGTTATGTTGGTCAAATTTTGTAGATTCTCTGTTCAAAATTAATTACATTATTCTTGTGGTCCTCCACACATATGATGGAGATACATAGAGGAATAGTGGGTCACCACAATTAATTATTAATAAATTGGCTGATCAGCCTGTGGACTAATCATCTGTAAAATTGAGAATAATTTTATTTCAATGTTTATAGCATAAATATATGGTTCAAATAGTATTTTGTGATAGTCTTCCTTTTTAGTAAATTAGTATTATGATCAGAACCAGAGCAATGGACAGCTTTCTAACTTGTGTTTATTATATCGTGCCCATGTGCTTATCTTGGACATTGATTTGTCACAGTAGTGCGAACCATTTGGCATCTTGAGTTTCAAATTGTCGCAGATGAAACTGCAAATTGACATGGATTTGAAGCATTGTGGAGGCCGTCACCCTGCGATTTCCCTTTTTTTCTGTTTTTTTGTCCTGTGATTCCCTTAATGTAGATTCTTTTAGTGCGCATATAGATCTTGTGTTCTTCAATCTTTGCAGTTTTCTTCCACTAGTCGGTGCAAGTATTATCTCCAACCGTGGAATTTATTGCATCCTAGTAAATCCATGGCTGGAAATACGCTACAATAATAAAGTCTCATGAATAATATGTACGTTGTCACGTTGCTTTTATCGGCAATGCATAAACCCCAAAGATATTGTGCAAACTTGTTCAATAATTACCTTTCTTGAGTTTTTTAATGTCTTTATTTCTTCCAGCTTATTGATAGTGGTCACTGTTCTTCCTTTTTGCGGTATTAATTTGCCTAACCAAATTGATCAGTTTCATGGTCATGTTATTAATATGGGCCTCCATATTAAAGAGTTTTTTCCTCATGGTGCATGCATAATTAGTTGTTTTGTGAAATTTTTTAGCTCTTGTTTCAGTACTATCAACCTTTCCAAATTTTAAACAAATAATTTCAATCTCTTTCCTAAAAAGACAATTTAAAACAAAAGGCCTCTCATTATGTAGTCATTTTAATGCTAAGAAAAATTCAATGTGGGTGATGGAAATGTTTTAATTACAGGACCTGACTCAGTTCCTTCCTCTTACTTCCTCTTACATCCTGAAGATTTTATAAACCCTGAAGGAAGAAATTTATTAAATGCTATCTTTCATGGAATTGTTACGAGTGTCAAGTATGGGGAATCTGTTTGAGGATCGGATTTGACTAGCTAGAGATTCATAGTTTTTTTTCAGTGGAAGGATTCATAATTGTCCCCATTAATATTAAGTTTTGAAGTTGCCCTTCAAAAAAAAAAAATATTAAGTTTTGAAGTTGATATGTAGGAACTTTCTTGAATGCTATGTTGACTAGGTTATGGGCGTCGGAGTCATGTATGGGCATATGTTAGCTAGAGATTCATAATTCTTCGTAATGATATTCGGTGTTGAAGTTGATATTGAGGAAATTTTTTGAATGCTATGTTACTTTGACTACGTTATGAGCATTTGATATGGGTATATGTTCAATAGTTGGACACGGACTCGATTGCAATGATGTTAAGGTGTTGAAGTTCATATGGAGGAAATTTGTTGAATGCTATGTTACTCTGACTATGCTATGAGCATTTGGTATGGGTATATGTTCAATAGTTGGACATGGACTCGATTAGCTAAAGATTTGTAGATCTTCCTAATTATATTAGCTGTTCAAGTATCAAATAATTGTGGGAGATTTGTATCCAAACTGACTACGTGAGGGTATAGGTGAAGAGTAGGACATATATAGGTTCTTACCGGCTTTCGTTTGCCAAGGAAGTTTTTGGAGTTTCCCATGAGTTTATTTTCTAAGCGATGTCTTTTAATTTACTGCATCATTGTATTGTGTGCATGCATGGGATAGATCTAAAATAAGGAAAATAAGGAGTACCTTCACTCACAGAGGATTCGATATGAGTTTATTCGTTCGCATCCGATTCGATAGCACTTGCAAGAGACTGGATGAATCAAATCAGAAAGCAGCACAGAAGATAAGAGGCTGCAGATGGACCAGAGTAAGCTGTTGTCGCAATTGAAGACGGAATAAATGAATTTGATTGTTATCACTTCGTAAAAAAAAGATTCCTATGAAAGATAAATCTTATCTTTTAAACCCCTCCCTTCACCATAGGAAAATGGAAAAATGCCTAACCAAAAAATGTATTATGTATTCTTTAGGGTTCTCCAAGTCCGTGTATCATGTTGAATAGTATAAAATAATTTTTTCCATGTCAATTTCCAGAAATACAATGTTTATGATTTTTTTATTCAGCAATAAGGGCATTCGGGATGCTATTTCAGAAAGGTGTTTATTCTTGTTGGGTCATTTTAATATTTTTTGGAGAGGTTTTAATCTTGATGTTCTAACATAATTTTTTCTAAAGAAACTGAAATTTATCTATTGCATGGAATTTACATTGTAATATTTCTCATTGCTGCAGAGAAGTCCGAAACAAGATCGAGAGCTGATAGGGAACCAGACAATCTTCAGCTTCTGCAATTAGAGGAAAAAGATGTAGTCTCATCTGTCGCGACTGTGCTATCTGATCTTTGTGGACCAGGAGAATGGATGCCCATGGCGAAACTTCATGCAGAGGTTAGTTGAAACCAGTGTTTCCAAAGATGTCTACAGTCATATCAAGGTTACTGGCATCTTAAATAAAATGATTATCCCTCTAAACATTTGGCATGAGACAAGCCTCTTAATTTCCTTCTAAATAAACTTAATATTGATAAATTTGTTGCTCTCTTCTCCACTGTGCATTTGCTAATTTAGAAAAGAAGATTCTTTTTTTTGTCTTTCATGGACTATGTATGCTTCCAGGTGCTATAATATGTAGGAAGGTTCAACAGAAAACTTATGTCATTAGTCTTTAAACATAATTGTCCCACAAAAAAAATCTTGAGAGTACATTATTGGGCTGAATCCGATGTGATCTAGCACAACTTCTTTGACATCACTACATATTTGATCCTCCAAAGAATCAGGAAATGTATTGTAGTTCGAAATATGATGCTTTTAAGAAATTCAAGCATCCCATTGCATGATTAGAAGAGCCTTCAAGTGAACCATTCAGTCGACAAACTTACCGTCATTATGTATTATAGTGATAGTTCTACAGAAGATCTCGTGAGCCTTCCCTTGTGAAGTTTAAAGACAAATATCTTTTATTCATGTTGCTTATAGATGTAGATAGTAACTCCAAAAATTTTTGTCCTAGTGTCTTCAATGTAATACAATATCAATATCTAGAGGTCACTGAGTATGCTGCCCGCTTGGTCGGCAGCAAGGTGAAGGGCACCATTGCACCATTGATGTGCACTTAGCTCGTGCACACAATTCACATCATGTGGTGTAACCCTTCACTTTGTGGCAGCATACTTCATTTACCCTGCTATTTATGTTAAATTTCATCATCTGGTCATATGAAAAGGTGCAATCGATATTTTGACAATTTTTTGAACAGGCTGAAACTTTTAACCCCTTTTAAAACTTCAGCGGAGTTGCTCATTATTTGAAGTCCTTAAACAACCATAAAACATATATCAAACCTATCTTATGAGCTATTCTGATCCTCTTATAATATATGAAGCAACTTGTGGACATCATCAAGGTGAGAATACGATTGAAAACGAATCAAAATTCTTAATATTTTCCACGAAGGTTCTATATCTATCATTAAGACCCCGTAAAATTATCTACCATCGAGACAATTTGAAAATATCTGAAATTGCTCAGCTCTTATGACCTTCTGGCATAATTTCATCTATCATCATTTTGGCCTGTCAAAATTGATGGTTTTTCTTTGTAAAATTGCCTTACAGTTCTCTTAAAATATTGTCTTGCAATTAAAAAGTTGATGTTGGAAATATTAGTAAATCATTGTAGTTAGCTTCTCTCTTTGTCATTTTAATATTATGTAAGCATTGTATTAAGGCTAGGCTTCTCCAGAAAGAAGGAACTGTCTGTTCCCAATAATAATGCTCGGACTTTTAATAAATCAAGTTCACTACCCCTAAGAAAAATCAAATCACTGGCAAAAATATTCTTTCTAGACTAGTTCTATTATTTCTCCACTCATCATTTCACACCATATTCAGTCTTTAGGGGCTCTTATATTTTGCTAATCTAACTTGTAGTGCTGTTAAGCCTTCTTTGAATTATTCCTATCTTTAGCATATGCAATAGCCTTTATAATTCATGTCTTCAGTATTCAATTTATTTCCTTTAATTTTACTAGTAGTCATTGTGAGTCTGTGACACTTTACCATTATTAGCACTTGAGCTCAGAACGAAGAGAGAACATTTGCGGCAGGAGAACACTAAAACAAGGGGCTAAAACATTGGTAGAGCCATCAATAGTTAGGGAATATCTGAATATATTAGCTCGTCAGCATTCTGCTTTCAGGATTAGTTCATTTTTCTCTTCTGCATATTGTTAAATGATATTTTGAATATCTGTTGTTCAGTTTTCTGTTAATCTATAGATGCTACTTGTTGTCAGTGGTTTCATACAATGTGTAGACTGTACATAATGGCTGATCATTTATGCATAAATTTGCTATGGTATCTATGGTTGGTTAAATATTTGTTCTTTTTCCAATTTATTGTATGTATTCTTCGGATGTAGACTGAAGTTAAAATTATTTCATGGTTTGCCTTTTGTGACTTTAGCTGATTGAACAATACGGTAATGTATGGCACCATAGTAGAGTTAAAAGATATCTGACTTCTGAGGGCTGGCCGCAAACTGACACCAAAGGAAGACCATGGTTTGGCCTCCTTACACTGTTAAGAAAGTACCCAGAGCACTTTGTCATCAACACAAGGTCTAAAGGGAGGGTGACGTCGGAGTTCGTCTCTCTTGTTTCACTTCTCTCATAACTTCACCAATATGCAAATACCAAACTCCTGCCCTGGTTGACGCTGTTGTTATTGTTATTGTTGTTGTAGTTGTAATTGTTTATTTTCAGTCTCATGTTGTAGTAAACTGGTACTCTTCACACCAAAAGACATTTTGTAACAGAATGTTATTACATTTATGTATGTGTATGGTATGTTAGATGTTCTCGTTCTTGCATCAGTCTGCAGCCAAGTCTTAGTACACATCAAGACTGGCATGTTCAGTCTGACATGCTGAATGAAATGTAGAGGCATATGCTTGGCATAAGAACAAAGGTGCGCTGGCGCCAGATGCAACAAAGCTGGATCCTAAGATTCTATTTTTTATATGTAAATTAATGTTGTCCAAAATCTGCAGACTAAATGGTTATTTAGTACCTGCTGCAGTAATCAAAATTTGAACGTTACATATTGATTCAGGACATTTTTTAATGGCATATACAGTACTTTTTTAACATAAGATGATAATTGTACCATTAAAAGCTTAGTGTCATTGACATGTCATCTGATCAATATATAAGCATTAATATGCAAATGACATTGTTTTCTTTAGGGATACCGTTAGCGTGAAACAATTATGTGATGTCAATTGAATTTGAATTGAATGATAAGAATGGTACTCTGATTATATTAAATGATAATTATTTCAACGCATTATGTAGCATATGGAATTTGTTCATACTCACGAAAAGGACATCATATTTTCTAATTGGATTTATTTCATCTACCTCCATTGAATTATGAACTATTTTCGAATTTACTCCCAAGTTATTGAGATGTCTACTTATCTCCCACAAAGTATTCAAACTTTCCTATTTTCCATTGTCAACTTTTCTGTTAATTTAAACACTTTTTTATTTATCAAATTTCATTTTGAATTTTTGTTTATTAGAAAGGATACACTAAGATAGAACTTACTGGTTACCTATGTATTTTCTAAAATTATTTTAGTTTTCTTATCTCAAACATATTTTTTAGTTTATTTTCCAAATATTGACATATCTATTTCTACCTAGATAAACAAAAGAAAGAAAAAGTTAACAAAATCCAGTGACCGTGGGTAAAATGAAATGGTTGGAATGGTTCAAGAGCGGTAAATGAGCATTTTTTTCTATGGAGGAAAGCGGAAATAGCTCATAGTTTAGGGAAGAAAAACGAAAATAATATTTTCTAATTTAGCTTTACAAAGCATCAACATATATGTGCACAAGAACACTACTTTAGTTTGTTTTTTTATTTGTTAGAATAATTTGTTGAAGTTCATCTTTTAGATATTTCTCTAACTTGAACACATCATGTGTAAATTAAAATCAGACTAGGTTGGAAACTCTTATTTCCTTCAGTGGTATCAAAGCCGAAGTTAGAAATTTTTTGGATGCCAATAAATAGACAAATTTATGCTGACAAATAGATAACAACCTATGCAAAAAGAGCAAACAATTATATATACACGAGACCAACATTGAGGAAAGATTGTTCTAAAAATCTGTGTGCAACCTGTTGGCTCATTTACCCTAAATTCTAGTCGGGTAGAACAATAATATGCACAATCAAGCACTATGTAACTGGATTTAACCACAATTTTTCATGAATCTTGCATGTTGTTCTTCTTGAATGATTTGTAAGGTCATTTATCAAAATTGCCCCTCCAGAATTTTGTAAGCTTTGCTAAGAAATATGCACTTGGATTTCTTTTTCCTAAATGTGCTAATGGCCATGTAAGTTTCCATGGAAGAAAAAAGGCATCATCTTCTCTAACAAGAACTGTTATGAGTTGGTCAAAACTTGAGGTTGTGCAGTTGTGCTAGGCCCCATATCCTTTGTTTTGTGAAGGAAGGAAGGTTCCGGAGAGTATTGTCACAAAGCCACATAATTCAGTTACTATCTGTGATCCATTCAGCGAGTCCCATTCCTGATCAAGATTACTTTCGAGAATAAGAATAATCACTTTGTACTCAAAGATATAAAAAAACTTTCATGGAGAATAAAGGCTATATAATAGGAAAAATATAGAAGGTAGATGTGGCATGAGAAGGAACAACACAAAACTAAACAAACAAATGTATTTTGCAAATGATACATCCCAAAATGAATGAGTTTGCAATTGATAGTGCATAAGCCCCAGAATTATGGAATTATATCAGATAATGCATTGGAAACTACATCATTATCCCCCACAATAACTTGAATCACAAGAGATAATTGTTGAAAACCATAACATTTTGAACAAGAAAATGTTTTCACCATAACATTTTGAACAAGAAAATGTTTTCTCATTTTCTTAACTTTGTATAAACCTCCAAGCCATTAAATGAAGGATCAAGCTGAACAATACATGAATAAAGTTTCTTTTAGTTTTTACTCTATGGCATGAAAACACGTTGTTTATGAAAAATTCACTAGACATGATCTCAAAAAGAACATAAAGAGTAGTGGAAGCCTAATTATTTCTGTAGATACTTCATAACAAGGTATTAACACAAGAAATTAGAGTATAAGAATGAAAGTAAAGTTTGATTGTGTACCTTAAACATGATCATGCTAGCAAATATAGTGAGGGTGGTGAACATCACATAGTGTACGGGAGATATTACAGAAGTATTAAAGGTGTCCAGTGCCTGCAAAGTGATTGAATAAGCACATCAAATGAATCTGCAGATATAAAGTTGGAAGTGTTGAACAACCAAATGATCACCCTGAGATGCAAAACGCAAGGTGAAAGCTATAAAAAGATTAATCAAAATTAAATTTATCAACTCTAAAAGTTTTCAAAATAAAAAATTCAATTCGTCTTAAACGAGCTGTTTGGTAATTGCCCATCTTCCTTTCAAAATTAGGTGAACTGATCCGTATGAGATAAGGAAGAATGTTTACTTTCATTCTTTGCCGTGCATTAGTTCAGCTTCTCACACTAGTCCATAAGTATTGTGAATACTCCATGTTTATTTTTTCCTCTCTCCATAATAGATTACACAAGGTTAACTGATTTTATAATTCTTGGTTCTCTGATTTTTCATTGAAAGCTATATGTGGCAAACCAACCAATTAAAAGTTGCCTGCAAGTTAGGTTTCGTTTTCAAGAACATTGTGTTGTAGCAAATGTCATGGTACATACAATGCTAGTGTGGAAAGGAAAGGTTGACATTCTGTAAAGCTTTTTTTGGACATCAGTGATATATCTAACTTTAGAGGGATATTTATGAAATTATATTTTGTATAGTAGTTATGAAATTCCTGAGGAGATATGAAACTCCCTAATTTCAGCTAACGGACTTAAAGATGGAACTGTATTCTTTTGTTTGAAAAAAAGCAAGTATAACAAATTGATTTAGATAGGATAACAATCTACTTACCTTGTTC
Organism: Pontederia paniculata; assembly: GCA_001647135.1. Classification (NCBI taxonomy): domain Eukaryota; kingdom Viridiplantae; phylum Streptophyta; class Magnoliopsida; order Commelinales; family Pontederiaceae; genus Pontederia; species Pontederia paniculata. The sequence continues at coordinate 20,901 of LTAE01005637.1, forward strand.
AGATAGTTCATCTGCAAAAGAATACATGTCACCATAACAAGTGTGAAAAACCAAGTCTGTGCATGGATAAATTGATTCATTCCTTCAAATGATAGCTTTAAAGCAATGCTCACAGCTTTTACACTCATAACCTGCAACGTTTACGAGATTGTTTATTTGACTGATGGTACGCATAAAATGGCACAAACATGGCTGATTGTCGGATATACCGTCAAAGACCCCATCAGTGAACATATTCCTACATATACCACCATATGACTTTGACCGTAACGTGGAACTAATTGGACTATCAGATATGTAACCAGACCAATGACCACAAAGGAATACACAATGAAACCTGTACCAAATCAGCTATAAATTTTAAGAACAAATGAAGGGTCAAAAAGCTTGAAAGGTACAAGTAAAGATGGAGAAAATTCAAGAGACCACAACATAGGATCCAGAGATATGGAAAAATATGAAATTAACTATAACTACGTGGATTAGGAAAATATACTAGTATGTCTAATTTCAAGATTACCTGGCTCTATAGCTAGATAACAAATTTCCTTAACAGATTCGATATTTCTCTCTTTTGGAGCATGCAAAACAATACTAATAGAACCCACCACAAACAAAGGATGCATCCCAAGATGCCAAAAATATGCAGTTTCTCTTTTAATATAAAGTGAGCTAGGACCGCACTGCAAAAAGTAACCTGGATCAGAAAAAAAAAAGTTTATGCATTGAACATCGCATTGAACATCTATGTCTAATGCCTTACCTAACAATGATACTTAAAGCTCCCAATGGAGTAACAAGAATTGCCGGTGCAAACACATAAGCAGCGAAATTAGCAATCTCACCAAATATCACTACAAAGACAAAAGATGCACAAATACAAAGTAAGAAAGTGAAGATCATTGGAAGCTTTGAAAGAACATGTTGATTATGGCTTTTAAACCTTTAAGAACAAATTTCCACTAAGAATTTTATTGATGATGTTAATCTATTTGGATTCTCTAGACTAAAAAATCAGGCTTTTGTTCTGTTAGTTTTATCTGGAGGTTCATTAACTATAAAATAATTTACTTCTCCCCCTTAAGTGTCACAAATTATCATGTTACTTTCTCTTGTGCACATAATAAAGCAAAAGAGGAAACAAAAAATTCAATAGAAAATTACATTGTTACTTGTAATCATTCCAGCCCACCATAAAGGTTCGTACAAGTATGAGAACCCTCCTGATGCTGAAATAGAAAAAGGTAAATAGCATAACCATGATTTATTGATCAATAGCAAACAAAAGTAAAGAGCCATAAAATATCAGCATCATGCTTCAAGCTTGAAATCAATAAAAACATTATCAAAATCGAACTTCTCGTGCACCTAGCAAAACATAGAGCATGAGTCATGCAAATTCTTAATGGTCATAATCTCATTGTTAGGATCCCATTGTAGAAAGAAGACTCCTTTACTCTTCCTTTTTTTCTTGTTAAATAGAAATGAACCAGAGATGGAAATAGTAAAATATGTAGTCGTCGAACCGGCTCTAACGCCATTAGCCCCTGCCTTCTTGAGCCCTTTCTTCTTTACAATGAAGCTGGAGCCAATGAAGACACTCGACGACAGCGCCAGGGCGAGTCCTCGGATGTTGTCTACCGACATCACCATGGCCTCCAATCCGAACAAGAACCCTCCTTTCCAAATCCTAGACGACTGCAAGCACAATCAAACTTCTCAAAACCAGGTGACTCTTCAACGAACACCCGTCGGAGGGGGAAAATGACAGCAGGAAAGGCCATCTGGACATCGATTTCTCGGGCTTTAACTCTCATCAAACCCACCAAAACAGACGAAACTGGTCAAGGAACCCGGAGGCAAATCGCGGCGACCGGCGGCCGTTCGTCGAGGAAGCGAAGTGATTGAGGTGGTGGAGGAAGTGGTGGTGGTGGTGGTGGTGGTGAGTCGCAAAGGGAAGAGGAGGGTAAAAGAGAGGCGTCCCCTGTCGCGCATTACCACTCCCATTTAAAGCAACCGGTGAGCCACACGTGGGGGTCACCACGTGCTCACTACGTCGATCTATTTTTTTAGCCGTTGGATCTTAAAATGGACGAGCATGATCGAGCTTACACAACTTTGGTTCTCAGTGTGTGACATGCATATGGTAATGCTTTTTGTTTTATCTTTTTTCTCCCTTTTATTTACAACGTGGGATAAAAACTAGAAGGGATTTATTGAGGGAAATATAATTTAATGTTCACTATTTTGTAATATTAAAATCACTCTTTTGGTGTGTAAAGTTGGAAATGTCGCCGGAGAAGAAAAAACATTGCCAGAAGAATATGCAGGGTAATATGTTAACCTACTTTAGGTTTTTTATGGCATGATGCATTGAAATACATATAAGGTAATGTGTTGACCTAAATTCACTTTTATATTCACATATGATTTACATTATATTTGTGAAGTTTTTTTATTTTTTAAAGAGGAGTTGCCCTCCTCTATTTGAACTTTATATTACTTTAAAAAGATTTAGAGAATTAATCCTATAAAAGATTTCCTTTATTTGAAAATTTCCTTTGTTTTCGTGATTAAATTTTTATTCTTGTCTTCCATCTAGTATATTTGTAAAATTTTATAGCTTTATCTCTTCTCTTGGATTTTCTTGTTGCCTTATATATTTTACATTATAAGCTAAATCCTTTGTGCACTTTCATTTTTTTTCCTTTTCTTCGACAACCAGAAATTATTTTAATGAAAAGAAGAATTTCAAAGGTAATATATATATATATATATATATATTAAAAAAAAGAGGTGCAATGTTAGATAAACTAACCATATTTATCTTTATTAGTATCACTCCTTAGTTAACAAATGAATTTATTGCTTCACATTAATAAATTTTAGTACGATTTATGATTTTATTTTAAAGTTCATTTTAGTATTATTATTATGAATTTTGAACAAATATTTATAATTTTCACCCATTGACAAGTGAGACCTAGGTCTGCCTCTATCTTTCATGGTACTAAAAAATAAAAAAGTACAAGTTCAAACCAATCATAAGAAACCCTTGGGAGTTTATATAAGGACTCTCAATACAAAATAGAAAATTGAAACCCGGTTAGCGAGACTACTGTATGGGACAGACTTTTGTCGCCCTAATTATTCGAGCAGTTGTGATGCATCGGGGGGAGGGGGGGACATGTAGGGTTGATCATTGGGTTAAAATTCAAGGCATTATTAACAAATTTCCATCATGATTTGAATCATCTTCAGAATATAATATCTGACAATGCTCTGCCACCGCCAGCCCCACTTTGGGGCTACTGATAACTACTTATGTTCAACAAGTCCAAACAATGTTGAAACTTGCTGTGAGGAACTGACTTGGTGAACATATCAGCTAGATTATCTGTTGTGCCAACTTTCTTCACCTTGATCTTCTTCTCAGTATAGATGAAGTGATATCTTACATCAATGTGCTTGGTCCTCTCATGATGTACTTGATCCTTGACCAGACATATAGCACTCGAGCTGTCACAATGTACTATAGCCTGATCCTGATATAGTCCAAGATCTTCAACTAAGCCTTTCAACAAAATTCCTTCCTTTGCAGCTTCTGTCAATGTCATGTATTCTGCCTCAGTAGTAGACAGTGTGACTGAAGGCTGTAGAGTAGCCTTCCAACTGATAACAGAACTGCCCAAAGTAAAGACATAGCCTGTCATTGATCTTCTTTCATCTACATCTCCAACATAATCTGAATCAGAATAACCAGCAACCAAACACTATGCATCATTTTCATAGATGAGACCAATATCAGATGTTCCTCTCAGATATCGAAAAATGCGCTTTACTGCTTGCCAATGATATATATATATATATATATATATATATATATATATATAATATGTTTATTAATTGTAGACTAAAAGTTAGTCTAAATTAAGAACTAAATCTCATTGAGGATCTATGAAGGAAAAGATAAATAAAACTAAATTTGATTTAGTGCATGTTTTACTTATTTTTGCAGTGCGATATAAACAAGTAACATAAATTTTGGAACCATCCTTTACCTCAAAATTGAAATATTTTTGAATAAATAAAAATAATAAAATTGACAATGTTAAATTGGATGTGTTGGACTAATTAAATAGGAAATTAGTTTCCGACACTTTTTGGATCAATAAACCCACAATATATGTTAGCCCAAAATTAAGCTAAACCTTAGTTTCCTAACACTATAAAAACATAAATAGGTTGATCATTTTTCTAAACTTGACTCTTTGAATTTCTCTATATCATTTTGTTCATCTTTCTTCAAATTTCCATAAGAAAAGATCCATGAACAAGTATCCAAAAAATATGACGAACTTTGAACATTGATGATGTATTTGTGCATAGTATCGAACTAATGAAACATTAATTGTGCAAGCATCCAAAATCCAGAACTTTAGAAGAGGAAAATAATGAAAGAAAATGAACATATTCCACGTTCATATGTTTCACAAATAAAAAAAGGCTAATAGTCCTCAGCATCAATTAATCAAGATGAAAAGAAAAAAGGTGATTTGAATTATTCTTTTTTCTCGAATTTGGCCCAAGACTAATAATGTGTCGTCCATGAGCTGCACATTGATTCTAATAATGAATAAATAAAGTAATAGTTAGTTGGTTCAACAAATAACGGAGTTAAAGTTTGGTACGAGAAGTCTTTGAATAGTCGGAGTTAATCCAATATTTTTTTTAATATACTTTTTTTAATAATGGATAAATCATGCCTAATCGTATTTGAATATTAATAAGCTACTAAAGGATGAATCCACAATGTTTGCCATATATATGTCATATTAATAGATATCACATAAATAACTTGAACCTAAGCCTAGTCACTGTTTAAATGGGCCTTGATGTGAGCTCAATCTTAAGCTGGGCAAATCACGGGTGCACGCTGGATTGTGACCTTACCCAATAATCCTAGGTTTTATTTCTCTATTATTTTTCTTTTCAATATAAATTTGTTTATTTTATTTTTTAATTGTTTTAAATTTGTCTCCGTCTTCATGACAAAATAATATTTGAATAAATTAGTATTGTATTAAAATAGTAAAAAAATAATATATTCTAAAAATAATGAGTAAATTATTTATTATTATTATTAATTTTCCTAATAAAATATTTTGAATAAATACAAAACAAATTTGATAAGGATAATATATAATTAAACCATTTAATTATATACTTTCAGATTTCAAATAAGAAGATATAAGACTGCGTATAATAAGCAATTTGTATTGGACCAAAACTAAATATAATAATTAAACTTAAAATAAGAACCGGTAGACTTCTATAAGATAAATATTTGAATTAGATTAGAAATTAAGCTGTCATATGTTATCTTGGATGTCCCGTTTGGCTACGATCCGATGCAATAAGATTTAGCTCAGATTTATGGCGCCCTTGATTTGCTTCAACCGAAGGAGAAGGCAAATCTTTCTGATAAGAGCTATTTATTATAATTCATTTTCTTAAATAAATTAAGTTATTTATAAACTGAGGGAGGGAGCATGACAAAAGTAGAAAAAAAAACATCGATGTATATATGATATAATATATATGTTTATTAATTGTAAACTGCAAGTTAGTCTAAATTAAGAACTAAATCTCATTGAGGATCTATGAAGGAAATGATAAATAAAACTAAATTTGATTTAATGCTCGTTTTATTTATTTTTGCAGTGCGATATAAACAAGTAACATAAATTTTGGAACTATACTTTACCTCAAAATTGAAATATTTTGAATAAATAAAAATAATGAAATTGACAAGGATTAAGAATACTGCAATCTGATTAAATTAAAAAGATTAAATTTTTTTACCAGCGAAGTAAATAACTAAAGTTATAATTAAATAGAAAATTAGTTTCCGACACATTTTAGATCAATAAACCCACAATATATGTTAGTCCAAAATTAAGCTAAACCTTAGTTTCCTAACACTAAAAAAAACATAAATAGGTTGGTCATTTTCTAAACTTGACTCTTTGAATTTCTTTAGATCATTTTGTTCATCTTTCTTTCAATTTCCATAAAAAAAGATCCATGAACAAGTATCCAAAAAAAAATGGCGAACTTTGAACATTGATGATGTATTTGTGCATAGTATCGAACTAATGAAACATTAATTGTGCAAGCATCCAAAATTCAGAACTTTAGAAGAGGAAAAGAAAAAAAAAGAAAATTAACATATTCCATGTTCATATGTTTCATGAATAAAAAAAAAGTTCTACATTAAATTCTCTTAATAAAAAAGTAAACGCTAATGAACCGTAAATTCTGTTCACTCAACCCATATGGAACCCATTGGTATCATCATCAACTCTTTCTTGATCGCCTTCTTGATCACTTTCTTCTTCCTCGTCTTTATCTTCTTCTTCTTCTTCATTCTGGTCGCCGGAGGACTTATTTTCATCATGGTCGTCCTCCTCCTCCTCCTCGTCGTCATAGTGACCATCATATCCTTGTAGAAACCAAATCACCGAATAGAAAAGTCGACGAATAGCTTCAATCATGCCACCGTCGGAATAAAACATATGGCGGACGATAAGCAAATTGAACCACAAGCACCCGAAAGTATTAAATGCAACCAAGAGCAGGAAGATGATGACTAAGAATACGATCTCTTCAAACTCAAAGCTTCTGAACTCGAACGAGAGCCAAAGGTGCCGGAGAGAGCTAAGCGCCGAGTTGACTCCAGCGATGATCTGCTCCTCGTGTTTTTCCTTCGCCATGGCTCTCTCCGGCGGTTTGTCGATGACTTTTTTTCGGCGAACATAGGCTGTGGAGGATTTGTCGCTGGATATGTTATTGATGACTTGGAGGGGCCCCAAATTATAGGGCTTGTGTTGATTTGTTTTTGTTCTTTTGTTCTCACTCGCACTCGGGAAAGAGTTT
>LTAE01005638.1:0-27838 GCA_001647135.1 Pontederia paniculata
AGAAACATTCTGACGGGTGCGGGCACCCGTCAGAAACATTCTGACGGGTGCCGGCACCCGTCAGAAACATTCTGACGGGTGTCGGCACCCGTCAGAAGTTTCTGACGGGAACCTTACCCGTCAGAAATTTTTCTGACGAGTTTTTATCCCCCCTCAGAAATTCTGACGGGTGTTTTTACCCCTCAGAATTTCTGAGGGGTGATTATTCCCTCAGAAATATCACTAAGTATTTCTGAGGAAATTAATTCCCTCAGAAATTTCGGTCAGAAAATCGAAGTTTTCTTGTAGTGTCTGTTCAAAACTCTTTCTATTCTAGGTCTATTAGTATATGTTAATCTGAAGTTAAGATAAAGCTGATAACTTTAAAAACTAAGATTACTAACTTTTTGTCGATTTGTGCTGTACACTTTTTTGACCGGGTTGACTACATGTCATTTGTTTTCTTTTAATGACTTGGTCTTCTTGACGTGGTTAACGAGTGGCGTGAGAAAAAAAACAAATTGTAGAGTTAAGTGACGTGACAAAGGCATCTTTGTGAAAAATGTATAACTCCATGCACCATATATATATATATATATATATGATGTATAGTATTAAAAAAATATTCTCAGAGTGAATTGAAAGTAATTTATTTTGTATTTTTTGATATATGATTGGAAGATAAGAAAATTACTTTGGTATATAAAATAAGTTGGCTTAGTGAGAAAAAAATTGTATTATGAAAAGAGCAATTTGTTTCTCAAAATTTAACTTATTTTTCTGTTCAAAAGAAAATTATTTTTTTATTGGCGAATTATTTTTTAGTTATATGTAGATGAAATCATTTTGACCTCTCTCATCGTTTTCGTTTCTGGCATCTAAATTAAGTTACTATTTTTACTAATCTCTAGTCCACTATGCTTTAAAATTTTGGTTATTAGTTTATCACAAGTTACTCTAATATCTTGCTTACATAGATATGTTCATTTCCAGCAATATAAAATATATTAGTAAATATTACTAAATTATGTTTATATTGTATCATATATTTTATGATAATATATTAATCAATTAAATATAAATGTAGCAAGTGAAGACTCGAAAGCCACAGGGCGCTAGGGAATAACATATCCACTCTATACACTATTATTTTGTAATGGACATTATATATATAAGCATATGTTAAAATATTACACTTTTCTAATTATTATATTTTTACTATTTCATTATAATTTATATGTTTATAATTCTGAACCAAATATTTGTATAAAATATTCGAATAGTGATAACAAAATTTTCTGAAGTTGGAAGATTTTTCATGCCTTGACACTAAAAAAATTATTATCCTCGGAATCTCGACGAAGACGAAAAATGAATTCTTCATTGTTTTCAAAGCCTAAAGATGGAGATTGAATTGGAGGTCATAGATATGCGTGCCTTCCTATCTTTTCGTCTTCTAAAGAAGACCAAGTTTCCTACGTGGACTCGACTCCATACCACACGCTTCACTTTTTCTTGTCGACCTTATGCGAAAGTTATTTGTATTGGTCGTTGTTGTGAATTAAGAAACTGCCAAGTCGATGACAAAAAAATTTTTTAGTCTTATGAAAGAACTGTACAAGGAAAACTATAATTTCACTATTTATACCCACAAAATTAAATCCGATTGTAAACTTTTTTTTTATCAAAATATATACCAAAATAAAGTAAGATTTCTTGAATTTATGCACTAAACATTGTATTGTATAAAGTTTACATTACATTTCTTTCTCTTATATTTTTTCCAATATATTTAGCCTTCCTTGTAATCCGAGAGACATCACAACTTTTAATTTGAATATGCGGTTTAAGTGTCTGAAATTCTTGTGAAAGTACTTCCTCTATTTTGTTTTAAACTGAGAAAAAATATATTTAATCATTTCGTGATGAATCTAATTTGATTTTTTTTTCTTGGTCCGTCAAAAACATTCATCTATAAGATAAATGAAGAATACTTTTTCTTCTCTTCTACAGTCTCATCTTTAGAATTTATTATGTGTTTAAAATATAAATATAAGCATTTACTATATAACTTAATAATTTTGAACACGACATAAATGTATGATAAAAATAATACACGCCACACGCTTTAGGCTCTGTTTGGCATGTACTAACGGTTAATAGCGTATAATGATTAGCGACTAGAGATTAGCAATTAGCGGTAGCGAGTGAATTATTAAATTTAATAAAAGTGTTTGGCAATGCAACATTTGAACAAATCAATAAATATAAAATGACTAAAAAGGATACGGAAAATTATTTAATAAATTACATTAATATGTGTGTCATAAGTTTATAACATATTTTTATTTTAAATATTTTAATATTAATAAATAATAAAATAAATAGCTGACCAAATAATTTATAAGTTAATAAAATAATAATAAATAATAAAGTGATCACGTAATATAAAATAATAAGTGTATCATACAAATATTAATTAATATTAAAATATTTTGAGGGTATATATGAAAATAAATTTTCATAAGTTTGTCGCTACCATAAATGTTGGTCTGTCAACCGTCTTAAAACTCTGAGTTCCAATCGCTTGTCGTTATTATTAATTGTGCTTATCAAATACCTTAAATAGCGTATTGACTTGATCAACACATTATACGCTGCTATAGACGCTAATTTAAATGAGTGTCAAAGAGGGCTTTAACATATTGGCATTTTCTATTAACTAGTGGCGTGAGAAAAACGAAATTGTAGGGCAAATGATGTGACAAAGGTACCTTCTTGCAAAAAGGAACCCATGCAGCTAGCTTTCATGTATCAGTGCCTTTATATTTTTTTTTGAAAAAAATTCTAACTTCTCGTATTGTCATTGAAAGAATAATTTTTATTATGAGTACTAGAAGAAATTTAAAAAAGAATTTTTAGGAGTATTGGAAGGTTTCCTTTGCTTATATATAGTATATAATTACCCTCTAACTCTTCATTCTGTGTACTTGCACATCTTGAAACATTTTTAGCCCTCGTCTTCACCAATGGCTGCTACTACAAACCCTTGCTTCCTGCTGCTCATTGTTTACATCGTTCTCTTAACCAGTGGAACAGGATCAGAAAGCAAGCAGCTTTTGGTTAACGTCTCAGATTTAGTGGCCTCTCCTAATCTTTGCATTCCTCCAAAAGGTCAGAAATAATGCATGTACATATTTTTTCCAAGAAAAAAAAATTTCTTGGCATGCAACACATCAGTGCTATTAACTGCTCGACATCATATATATACATTTTATTCTTAAATACAACACTAATTATCGTAAGGTTTTGGCATTATATCTTATTTTTAGAATTGGGGCCGTCGAGGATTAAATTACTGCCCGGAGGTGGCCGGTGCGGCAATGGACGTCGTCGGCCGCCTGGTCGCAACCAAATCCTCGAGCAGGACAAAGACCGAGTGAACTTTCTTAACCGCCGGATCTCGAACGCCTCGGTGCAATCCAACCTCGCCGGCTCAGAGGACGTGCAGCTGCCCACGCAGTCCGGGGACTCGCTGAACACCGCCAATTACCTGGTGACCGTCGGCATCGGCACGCCCAAGCGGGACTTCACCGTCGTCATGGACACCGGCAGCGACGTGTCCTGGATCCAGTGCGAGCCGTGCGCCACGTGCTACCAGCAAAAGGACTCGCGTTTCGACCCGACGCAGTCGTCGACTTACGGTACTTACTCATGCAGCTCTCGGGAGTGCGGCGAGCTTCGCGAGAGTAGCTGCTCCAACCAGAACGTGTGCCGGTACCAGGTCGAATACGGGGACCATTCTAACACCACCGGCAACTTCGGAAGCGACTCGCTAACGCTGAGCTCAGATGTCATCGTGCCCGACTTCATGTTCGGCTGCGGCGATCACAACGCTGGACTCTTCGGCGAGGCCGACGGGCTCGTCGGCCTCGGTCGCGGAAGCGTCTCGCTGGTGTCGCAGTTGTCCCCTAAGTACGGCTCCGGTTTCTCCTACTGCTTGCCGTCGTCCTCCAGCGCCACGGGCTACCTGACCATAGGCGGCGCCGGAGCGTCGCCCTCTAATGCCCAGTACACACCGATGCTCTCGGACCTTGCGCCCTCGTTCTACTTCGTCAGGCTCACAGCGATCAAGGTCGATGGGCAACTGCTACCGGTAGTTTCGACGACGGTCGGTACGATCATGGACTCCGGCACGGTGATCTCACGATTGCCGCCGGCGGCGTACAATGCGTTCAGAGGGGCGTTCAAGCAGCAGATGGGGCAATACAAGGTGACTGCGAACTCGACGTCCCTGGACACGTGCTACGACCTCACCGGCTACGAATCAGTGACCTTGCCGACGGTGGCGTTGGTGTTCGATGCCGGAGCGGCTCTTGACTTGGACGTCGGAGGAATACTTTACCCGGTCAACGGCTTGTCGGAGGTCTGCCTGGCGTTTATGCCTACCGGCAGCGCCAACGACATAGCCATCATCGGCAATTTGCAGCAGAGGACGTACGAGGTCATCTACGATGTGGCGAACAACAAGATAGGTTTCGCACCGAAGAGCTGCAGCTGAAAGCTTGGCCGAGGACTCATAAAGTAAGTATCGAAGGCCATGAAATTAATAAGTTGTTAAATCATGTGGTATTGGATAAAACTTTTGCTTATATTACCACGCAATAAAAAGGTATCGCTTACCTGATATCTAAATTTAAATTGACGAGGAAAAGTTGTCGTGATCGAAATTTTAAGTAAAATTGTAAAAAATTATAAGATAAAAAATAGTAAGATCGAATCGAGGATCATAAGATCCTACGAATTAATAAAATAATATATTTTAATATACAATATATATTTTTAATTTTTTTCACTCAAATTTTGAATTAGACTTTAATATATTATAATTTGATCAATTTGTAAGAAAAAATCTATTGAACTCTATTAAATTTATTGTTATTATTAAAATTGTAAAAATTAATATTTTTAAATGATTAAAATATTTATTTGAGATTGTATAGGACCGGGTAAGATCGTACGGCATAAATTAAGATCCTATTAAGATCTTACCCATAAGATTCTCACATTAAGATCGAGATCGGTGAGGGCCCTCAAGATCATAAAATCGTAAGATCTTAAGATCCAGATCGAGATCTTGACAACCATGGATAAGGGTACTATCTATGTACCCAAAAAAAATAAGGGTACTATCTTTTTACCAATCTCTTGGAAATTATATTTTATAGATAATGTGAGAATATAATATTTAAAAGGCATTTTTAGCGTAGCATAGTTTTAATGTACTACGTGTAATGCATAAAAAAAAAGATCAATGTTTACTTGTACAAAAAGTGTATTACTTTTCGTATAAGTGCGCTACACATTCATTTTTCCCTAATATTTATTGATGAAAGATATTTTATAATTTGTTTATTATAAATCTACTTTTATAGATTATTTTCTGACTTAAAAGTGCTTATTTTGTCATGGATATTTTATATACAATAAAATATTACTATTTATCTAACATGATATTTTTAAAAATTTTATTATAATTATTTTTATAGTTTTGAAAGGCTTTGGACCTAAATAATTATATGGATACAAATGACACAATTTTCTAAATTTCGAACATATCTCTTTTGGTACCTTCATATCAGAAAATTTATTCCTATCATATCTTTTGGGGTTAGAGTCAGAGGTTGCATTTCTCGTTTTTCTCATAAGCCTTATCTCCTTACTTATTTAAAAATCATATATAACTAATGATAATTATTCTTGAGAAATTTAAAAAACTTAAATAATAATAATAATAATAATAATAATAATAATAATAATAATAATAATAGTAGTAATAATAATAATAATAATAATAATTTTTATTCACATTTTCTAATTTAATGAATTATGTATAATTTTTCTTTTTTAGTTTTAGAAAAAAATATATATTCAAATAATAATAATAATAATAATAATAATAATAATAGTAATAATAATAATAATAATATTCAAATATTCAGACATGGGAAAGGGGGATGACCTCAATTGTCTTCGAATTTGGGTCGGGACAGGCCAAGGAGGCCTAAGGGCTCGGCTCAAATGCCAATCAGTAAGTAAAAAATAAACTTGGGATATTTAAATTCATAAATAAAAAATGTGTGCCTTCATATGAATTTTATTCTTGACGACTAATTGATCTCCCTAGTCTTAATTTACTGCCTTGGCATATATTAAATGTGCAACTGCACTACCCAACAACATAATGTTATTATACAAGTGTACAATCCATTTCACATTTCCACCTTGTGATCTCAAGGAGTACAAATTTACAACCATTCAATGAACAAATATAATGCTATGATTTGTGACCTCTCGTATACAAAATGTCACGGGGGAATAAAAAAATGTTCTTAAAAAAGAAAGAACAAAAATAAAGGAAAAAACGATTTCATGCACTACAAGAAAATTTCAATTTTCTTACCGAAAATTCTGACGGAATATATTCCCTCAGAAATTCCTGCCAATATTTCTGAGAGAAAAAATACTCCACAGAAATTCTGACGGGCAAAGATACCCGTCAGAATTTCTGACGGGTGAGGAGGTCTGTCAGAAATTTTCTGACGGTTATTAGTACCGTCAGACAATTTTTGACGGGTTAACAGACCCGTCAGAAATTTCTGACGGGTGAGTAGGCCCGTCAGAAAATTTCTAAAGGGTTATTCGACCTGTCAGAAATTTCTGACGTGTTAACAGACCCGTCAGAAATTTTCTAACGGGCCTCCTCACCCGTCAGAAATTTCTGACGGGACTTTCTGCCCGTCAGAAGTGAAAATTTTACCCCTCTTTTTAATTTTCCCTCCTTACGTTTTCCCCCTCTTCTTATTTTTTCCACCTAACATTTTTCCCCCTCTTTTCATTTTTCTCTATTCTTTCTCCCTCTTCTCATTTTTCCCTCTTCCTCTCCCTCCTCCTTCTCTCCTCATTCTTCTTCCTCTCGTCCGGCGGCCATGTAATATTCTGTATTTTTTTAATTATCTGTAATTAATGAGTGGTATACATTAATTAAAATGAGTGTAGTATTTTAAATATATATAAAATAAAATATATATTATTTAAAATATTTGGAATTATATGTAGTATTTTAAATATATATAACTTTTTTGTAAATTATTTTTTTTTTAAATTCTGACGGGCTGCTAGTGCCCCTCAGAAATTCTGACGGGCCTCGGGCCCTCAGAATTTCTGAGGGGTTTTGAGCCCGTCAAAATGACCGTCAGAATTTCTGACGGGCTCAAAATCCGTCAGAAATATTTTCCAACGAGATTTTTTCTGACATTTTTTTTCAGTTAGAATTTTCGTCAGAAAAGAGGTTTCTGACGGATTTTTCTTATTTTTCCTTCAGAAATTTCGTCAGAAAATATTAAATTTCTTATAGTGATGGTGCAACCTTCTGTAACATTTTTTTAGCGGTTCGTGTGTCACAGAGGAATCAATGATGAGTTAGCTACGATTATTTCGTTTAATTAGAGAAAGTTATAAAAAGTAAAAAACTTACAGTTAATTAAAAATTTTCTAATGAAACATTTATCTTGAATATAAAGGATAATTTAATTACTCTCTCACCTTTTATCTGTACTTGCTATTACTAGTTACTTACGATATTATATAAAATAAATTTATGACAATATTTAATAGTATTTTATTCTTTAAGTTGTCAAAAAATATTTTATATTTGAATAACATGATAACTAATATCTTTATATTTTTGTAAATGTATATTTACATAATTTATATGTTAATTGTGTAACACTCCAATCTATTTAATAAACTGTTCACTTTGAGCACATGACCCACATGAATTTAAATACGTCTTGAGGATAATATTATATATAAGCTCACGACTACTTTCGTATTTATCTTTTTGAGATTAACTTTTGACCTTTGCCTTGAGTCCTTACATTCTTTCCCTTTATCAATTCATTGACCTTTGTTTTGGATCCTTATATTCTTTCCTTTTTATCGTCCCACATGGTTCACGCGAGGTTGGCTTGTAATATTTTTAATCTATTCAATAAATTATTCGCTTTGAGTTCATGATCCGTACGAATTTAAAATGCATCTTAAACAATAAAAAATATTATATATAAAATCACGACCACTTTTATGCTTTGTCTATATGAACTAACTCTTAACCCTTTCCTTGAGTCCTTACAAATTGATTAGTTAAATGATATTCAAACTATAAAAATGATAGATGTTTTATGTAATATTAATTAAGCAGACTCCGTTAGGTTTCTCGATTAATTTTTTTTATTTAAAAGTCAATCTAGGCTTTTTATAATGTAAAAAAAAGCAAGCTTAAAATTTTAGTTCAGTCGAGACATTTTTCTAGGTTTATCGGTTTTTAAATTTCAACTTTACACCCTAGTACAAAGTCGAGATCTAAACCTACTCCGCTGCTATTGTCCTATAATTCAAATCTTATTACACTAAAAAGCATCTTTACTACTTAATCCAAATATAACTCAAGATTAAAAAGTTGTGGAGAAGAATAACTTATGACACAGACGGGTTTAATGGATACAACGCCTTTAAACTATTGCACCATGATTAGTTCTAAGCTTTTTATCACATTAAGGATAGCCCAATTAGGTCATTCACGATGAAAGGAAAGAATGATATTTAACCATTTCATTGTGCAATGATTTACAACTAAATTTATGATAAAATAATGGCTACAATGTAGGTGTTCCCTACTTAAGTATGGAACACTATGTTACCTATACTTCAATCGTTTGATATTAAATTTATGATGAAAATTAGATTTTTTCTCTCTTATCTTTTTTCTCTCCTAAATCTATCCATCATACATTATGCATCCTAAGGTTAAAAATGTAGGTAGGATGGTACTCCCTACTTAAGTAAGGAGCACCTCCATTTTTTCCTAAAATAATATATTTTATGCTTAATTATATTCTAAAGATGAATTTTTATGTAAATATGAAAGTTTGAGCCAAGAAAAATATGTATACGTACTTTTCAGAACAAGAATTCTTTTTTTTCTACTTTTAGAAAGAAAACTCAATCGCTTCCCATTGTTTCTTAATTATCAAATCTAGGAAAATGAATTCAGAAAAAATAATCACTTATAACTTACACAAAAAATATTTCTTTAAAAATAATTTCACGTCAAAATATTGTATTAATTATTGATTTGTATTTCTTAAATTGTTTTTTTGCCATCATTTAAATACAGTAACAAATAATAAAATATTGAAAAGTTGCTTTAAAATAAAGACCATATAGTTAACCGAAAAAATAAAGGGCATATTTCATTGTATTTACCTGAAGAAAATTGTGGATTGACATTTTTTTAGTCGAACTTTTGTTGACATTTTTTTGTAGTGGAAACTGTATGAATAATCATTTTCCTAATTCAAAAGAGAGCTGTCTTAAGACACGACAGTTGTTCAAGTATGTGAAATCATCTTGAATAATTTATTGTTTAAAGAAATATTTAATTAAAAAGAAAATTGCGCACACACATTTTTTCTTTCCTAAAATTTACCTAATTTAATAAAATGGGCTATGAATTTGAATGTAACGCCACAAACTCAGACTTCGTCACGTAACTAAAATGTGGACTTGGGGACACTACCATTTGACTTATACTTTGACCTTTTGACTAGTCAATAAAAAATTACGTAATAAATATAGAGAAAAGAAACAAGACTGAGATTACTAAAATGTCCAATAAATAAAAATACGAAAGGTAAACAAACTGGGAGTCTATATGTCTCTCAACAATTAGGAGTTCAATATCTTGGCAGATGGTCATACAACTCAATTATTCAAAATAGAGAGATCAAATGATAAAGGAGACTCCAAAGATATCCATGTGCAGATAAGATCCACCACGAGTTTCAATCATCGCACACCACCAACATCAGGAATCCACAACATCATAGTTACCTATGAGATTCAACACAGGAGAAACGATATACCATAAGCATAAACCACTTAGTATGAAGACAACAAGTACATAAGACAAGTGATAACCATTAAAATGAAGGATCTTTCAGGGACGTCCTTTTCGGCGCTTCTCTTATTGAAATGAAGAATCTTTCTCTCCTAGGCCGAATAGAATTCATGGGATGAGAGAAAGAAGAAGAAGAATGAATATGGGGAGAGGAGAAGAATCCTCTTACCTAGGGCTGACCATAATTTTCTAAATAAAAATCTGTGACTCAAACCCCTACGATGTATTTATAATCCAAGAGTTCAGGTTTATTGGACAATCACTGAATTGTCAAATTTAAATTAATTAGGATTTCAAATGTTAAAATAACTAGAATTCTGATTTTTATTTCATAGTTATGAGAATATCTTTGGAGGAGATAAAATATGAGAAGATTTGAATTTGAATTCGATTGTAGTGAATTAGGGATATTTTTGAAATTGAAAGATATGGTGAGCTATATTGAATACATAGTAATGTCTGTGGTGCCAATAGAAAAAAAAGTATAGAAGCTAAAAAAAAATTCTGGTTGTTGTAAATTATAAAATTATCGAAACGTCATAATATATATAAATATGATAATTAAAAAACTCTAGAAAGAATCAATATACCCCTATAACTCGAGAATGGGGGATTGATGACCTCATAAACTATATGATAATTCTTCTTCCATGTTACCTAATCAATTATTAAGTGTATATGGATTCTTTCTAGAGTTATTGGTAAAAAGGAAGTCTCAATAGTAGAGTTGCCTCAGTCCACCAGAAAAATTCATATATCCTTTCGAACACTTCCGAGACTAGAAACAAAGCACCATCCAAAAGCTTGAGAGATTATTGTAGGGTTGGTGCCCATACATATATATAGGTCAAATATTGATTAATGTGCTACATCACATCATTAAGGCTTGGATCTTCAAAACCTGTAGGTATTGTTGTCATTAGGGGATAAATAATGTGCTACATCTCGTGGAATTGTTTGTCTTCATTTTCACATTCAAAATGAGGATGCTAATTTTTTAGGACACTACTTTCTTAAAAGGCTGTTTGGTTGAACAATTGTTATTATTAATTTAAAAAGAATAAGTACTTTTATCTATTTGATAGAATATACAATGTCATTCTAAAAAATAAAATTGTTTACACTATAATTGTTTTTTTTTTAAATATCAACTATACTTATCACTTTTGTGAGTGTTTGGTGAATAAAGTAAAATAAAGCTTTATTACATACTTTATTTCGACATATAACCTATTTTTTAATATAAAATAGGGAATAAAAGCTTATCTCAAATTTAAATCACAAACCTAATAAGAGAATGTTACAAGATCCAATAAGGAGTCTTCTTGATATATTGGGTGCATATTTTTGAATAATTTTGCTGTTTGAATTTTTAATTTGAAATATTTGGTCACTACATAATTATCACATATCATACTTGAAATTCTTTTTAGAATTGCATAAATTTTAAGAACATGAATTAAGATGGACTCCTGAAATTAGAACTTTGGAGTTGGAATAATTGTTGGCTCCATGGAACAATGTCCATATTTAATTGATGGGTATTCTTGACCATACTCCTGACCTAACATCATGAAGATATATCATATATGACCAAATGGTCGCAAACTTGTGAAATATGTATAAGACGCAGGACCAGCAATCACACTATTGGACACCGCGGGCTCTATTTTTCTAAGTGGCAAGACACACTTGTTGTTCCAATTATGATACGATGACAAACACCCTCGTTCCATTAAAAATATTTTCGGATCTTGACACATAAACCCCCACTAACTTTATAAAATTTATTTAATCCCACACTTATCATAAATATATAGTAGCTAACTCTAATAATAAATTTTAACATTCTCATCCATCAAATATATTATCCATTTTGAGAAACACATCAAAATGATTTGATCTTCTTTATGTGGTTGAGATTGATGTACAATTTAAATATCATTGAATCATTTTTTAATAGTTTATTTTAAATATCTCGATCTTAATCACATATTTAAAATTGAACAATCTAAGCAAAATTTATTTCATACATTACTTATCATATATTCAAAACGGGATCCCATTCAAAACACATATCCAGAGCATGCGACCTAAAAAATTGTCTATGTGCCGTATTAATTTTATTTATAATTTTTTTTATTATCAATGTAGGCTTATTTTATTTTCTCGTACATAGATCTCTATCCTATATATAGTCATTCCCTACCATTCTCATTCTAACATGAAAGCTGAAAATAGTTCCTTCATGGCATCAGCCAATCGTTTCTTCCCAAGCTCCACAGCTCGTTGCTTGGTGCTGTTTCTTGTAAGTGCTTCCTTTGCTCTTGTTCTACATCCTCCTCCCTCATCAGCCAGTGGAACAGAACAAGTATCAGAAAACACAGTGTTTTTTGATGTCTCAGAATTGCTGCAGGCTTCTCCTACTACTTGCTCTCCTTCAAAAGGTTAGTAATTAGAATCATATAACATATATTTATATGCTCTTATCCCAAGAGGGAAACAATTTGACGGGAAAAAAATTCTCCATTTTTTCTTAACTATCTTCTAAAATAGTTTAAATTAATTAGTATACTTCAATTATTTTAAAAAGTAATTACATTTCATTAAAAGTACAATTACTCAACTCTCAGAAAGTGCGGAAACTTCTTTTGTTTCCTTTTCTATAATATAGCATTTCAATTTAATTTATTTAGATTTCATTAAGAAACAACACTAAGGACATTAAACATCAAGACTAGACTTCCATCATGATTGCTAGGTGTAAGGCACTTGTGGTTTGTAAGTGGAAGGGGATAAGATTGTGATCCTCTCACCAACCATGGTCACCATATCGTGTCTTACATCATATCTTCTTCTTCCTCTTATATATACATATATTTTATAATTAAAAAAAAACAGAAACATCTCTCGTCACAGGCATCATTAATGCATTAATTAAAACACCCTAACACTTTTTATTGAATTTATCAGCAAACTTTTAAAAAGGAAAAAAAAATGTGTGAGCATTTATTCTTTAAAATTAAATATTTGTTTCAATAATAAATTTTATTTTAAGATGATTTCATTAACGTGAACAGCAGTCGTTCTTCACATCATCTTTTGATTAAGAATATAATAATTCATCAATTTTCTACTACACCGTAAAATGTCATTAAAATTCTCCACAATATTTTTCAACTAAAAACAATGAATTATGGCCTTTATTTTTTTTGTTGAATATACGGCCTTTATTTAAAAGCCTCATTTTAATATTTTATGATTTGTTGGGATATTCAAATCATGGCAAAAGATAATTTAAGAAATAGAACTCGAGAACTAGTACAGTATTTTGATGTGAAATTTTATTTTAAGATTTTTCTTTATGTTAGTTAGTAGTTATTATATTTCTTAATTTACCAGAGCGCTAAAACTTAAAACTTACACGTGTAACACATGATTTAGATAGTTTATATTTCACTTTATAAGTGTAATAATTAATATCTGCAATATGTGAAAAGTTAATATTTAAATTAAAATAAATAACCTTCTTTCCATAACTTAGGATTAGTTTCACATTCTAGTGCTACATTAATCTAAAATCAAATTATAAAACATAAATAACCTTCTTTCACATTAGTTCTTAATATATAATTGTAGTTTTTTTCCCATGTCGCATTCTTTACAGAAACGAATCCATCAAAGTTGAAAGTAGTGCACCGGCACGGTCCATGTTCACCCTTCGTCGACGATCGAGAGCCTCCTTCCCACATCCAACTCCTCGACGAGGACCAATCGCGGGTAAACTTGATCCAGCGCCGGATCACGGAAACGAACGACCTCGCCGGAGGCTCAGAGGCCGTTGCACGGTTGCCCGCCCGAGCCGGCAGCTCGCTCGGCACCGGCAACTACCTCGTGACAGTCGGCTTCGGCACTCCTCGTAAAGACCTCACCCTTGTCTTTGACACCGGCAGCGACCTGTCGTGGATCCAGTGCGCGCCGTGCACAGCCTGCTACGAGCAGGAGGAGCCGCTGTTCGATCCGAGGCAGTCGTCGACGTACTCCACATACTCATGTGGCTCCCAAGAGTGCGGCGAGCTCAACAGATACGCGTGCTCCGCCAACTCCGTGTGCCGGTACAGGGTCGACTATGGAGACAGTTCTCAGACCGTTGGCAACTTGAGCCGCGACTACCTGATACTCAACTCCAACGTCGTGCCCGGCTTCACGTTCGGCTGCGGAGACAGCAACGTCAGATTCTTCGGCCGCGCCGCCGGGCTCATCGGCCTTGGGCGAGGAAATATCTCATTGCCGTCTCAGCTGTCGCCGACGTACGAACCTGTTTTCTCTTACTGCTTGACGTCGAACGCGAGCGCCACGGGATACCTTGCCATAGGCAGGGAAGCATCGATGCCCTCGAATGCTCGGTACACGCCGATGCTCCAACTGATCCGCCTGCCCTCGTTCTACTTCGTCGACCTCGTGGCGCTCGAGGTCGGCCAAAGACGACTGCGAATACGGCCGACGGTGTTCTCGAAGGGCGGAACGCTGGTGGACTCCGGCACAGTGATAACTCGGCTACCATCAGCAGCGTACGCAGCTCTCCGCGGTGCGTTCAGGAAGGCGATGAAGCGGTACAAGCGGGCGCCGGCGCTGTCGATACTGGACACGTGCTACGACTTCACCGGGATGTCAACGGCCACCGTACCGAAGGTGGCGTTGGTATTTGGCGGCGGGGCGCTCCTCGACGTGGACTTCACGGGAATACTGTACGTGGTGAACGTGTCGCAGGCCTGCCTGGCGTTCGCGCCGAACAACTACGCCGGCGACGTGGCCATCATCGGCAATGTGCAGCAGAGGAGGTATGGAGTCATCTACGACATCGAGAACAGTAAGATCGGCTTCGCACCCAATAGCTGCCCCTAATTGATCCACGACTTGTAACACTTCACATCGGATTTTGGTATTAGCAAAAAAATAAAATAATTTTTTTGATTGAAAAATTATTACGAAGTACACAAAAATGTTGCATGAAAATAGTTCAAAATCCTAATTTGTTTTTTTTTCTGTATTTTCTTTAGCCAAAAGATATTGGGAATTTTTTTAGTCAAAAAAGTTCAAATCTTTTTTCTTTATTTCTTTAACCATAGCAGATGAGGATTTAATCGAAATTTTTTTACATTCACAAAAATTAAGCTCGAGAAATGTTTAAATAAGGAGACACTTATCACTCTGCGTTAACCAATTGGTTAGTATGCATTCAAATGTAAAAAAATGTGTTCAACATTGAAGTGGCAGCCAACAACTATCAAGTAAGAGTCAAAGAACAAAATTCAGATGCAGTTCTTAAATGTATTTATATCAAGTTTTGTAAGCCCAAGGAACATGGAGACAGAAGGCTTGAGTTTGTTTATTCAGGTTTGAGGCCAAATCTTTTCGAGAGGGGAGAATGATGAAAACCCAAATAAAAGTATTCATACTTGACTCAATTGTTGACCATGAAGTTTATCAATATCCCACAAATATTTTGAAATTTGTATGACATTGCGGATGGTTATACCATGATGAAAAAGTCCACCTCAAAGTCTAAGAAGATCTAAATCATATTCATCTTGAAGAGAACTGGTCCTCATGTCCAAATGTCCAATATTTCTGAATAGTTAGTTTTTTTATGTAGATATGATTCTCTAGATTAGTTTTATTTTTTTATTCTCTAGAATAAGGTATTATTTGGTTATTAGAGAATAAATTTGATAGGAATAAAACACTAGAATGTGATACTCTATTTCAAAAGTTAAATTTATTTTTATTCTATCTTGTATTTGGATTGATAAAAGAAGTGTGCGTAATATTTTATAATTAAATTTTAATTATAAACAACTAATGACTAGTCATGATATGAAAAATAAAATAACAGTTATGATTGAAAAAGAAAAATAAAATATGATAAGAAAGGAGAAAAAAAATGAAATATATATTTCACCTATTTAAAAGAATTTGTTATTTTGATGTTGTGAATTAACATTACTAGTTTCACTCTTTTCGAGGTAGTGTGTTAGGAAAATGAAGTTTGACTAAATTAAATTAATTATACTCCCTGTTTGGCTCAATTCTTCATAATAATGAGATATTTTAATTTTTTTTTGTTATAAAATGGGGCATAAGAAGATGAAGGGACTTTTTGGTGGACTTGTTTGATTCTCCTCTCATATTCTTCGAGAACTTTGCTTTTGTGTCATGAGGTATTAATCTTTTGATCTATTTTACAATATCCATTAAAAAGTTTTATTTTATTGTTTTGGATTGATATTTTCCTCATCTTGTGATTTATATTCGTTGAGTTCTTCCCTTTGAGATGATTCACATCAGGAAGTGACCTTATGATACGAGTAGAACGACCAGAGACATTCCCCTTTGAGATTCATATCAGGAAGTGGCCTTATGATACGAGTAGAACGACTCGAGACATTAGTATTTAATACTCTCTTGCCTTGTATATTTATACTTACTATTATATAAAAAAGAACATACACAAAGCCGTACAAATAACGATGAAAAATAATATTGTTAAACTAAATGTGCAATAATCTTAAAAACGAATTTATATTCTTAATGTGCTTAGACGAGATTTAAACTTAGAATATGTTAAATTAGATATTATTAATAATCTTAAAATTTTAAGTCTCTAAAAAATTATCTTTATATTTACATTTTTAATAATTGAGTAAATTGACATATGTTTAAAATTCAAAATCTAAAATCAATTTATTTTTTATGTAATTTTAATTTGGACGACTCCACCGAGTTAACTGATTGGTCTTTCTGTTAAAAATCAATCTATTATTTTTGAAATCGAAAACTTAAATTGTATGTTCGATCGAATCGAATATTTAAGCTCTTCATATTTTAGATTTTAAAGCTAGAGAGTTTAGATCTACTCCCCTTGCTACTGTCCCTATAATTCAAATCTTATTACACTCTTTCAAAAGCATCTTCATATTTTAATTCAAGTTGATTGGTATAGTTGATTAATAGAATTGTGCTATGAGAGGATCAAATCTAGTAGCCTAAGTTCGAATATTAAAGAGATTAATTTAATTAAAATTTAGTTTCGTCGCATTCGTCCCTCGAAACTGATGAGTCTAATATAAAAAAAATGTTAACACCTTAATTTAAATATAACTCTTAAGATTAAAAAAAGCTATGGAGAGAAGAATAAATCATAAGAAGATTTTTTTTGTGTCAATAAAATATTTTTATAATATGATAAATGAATATTACTTATCTTTCATGCGAAATATAAAAGAAAATGTGTGTCTAGAAACTATTTGATACTTTTTAAATAGAAAAAAAATTGCTATTAAAAAAAATAAAGGTGCCACATACTTAAGTAGATAATATTATATTATTTTATCTTTTCAATCAGAAAATATTAGATTCGGTTACAATTTTAAATTTTCTCTCTCATAATATTTTTATTTATTATAAATTTAATATCCTACGATTGAAAAGATATATAATAGTTTCACCTGCTTAATTAGATAATACCTTCATTAAACTCTTAAAAAAATTCGATCAATTGTTTTTATAGTTACAAACAATAATGTACCCTTTGGAAAAATAATAATAAGACATTCAGATGTGGACATGAATACCGGACTCGTAAGATTAGAAATTAAGGTCATGAATCCGAGGACACAAAATTCAATTTCAGTTGCAATAAATGTTTTGAAGGGAGGAAAGAAAAAAAAAGATTCAGTATTTAGACTTGCAAATAAAAATGATTCTACGGAAACTTGGAAGAATGTTTTATGCAATGTTTTCATAATCGGATCGAAGATTGGACCGGACATTCAACTGAGTCACGGCTGAATCGGTCGGATCGGATTCGATCGGATTGAACCAGATTTTTATTGAAATAATATTATTTACAATAATTTAAAATATATAGTACAATTAGTAGTATATGATATGTTAAAAATTTAAAAAATCTTCTATTGATTACATATTAATGTATATTTATTGTGTTTGAAAAGGTTAATGCTGTTTAAAATAATGATGATCGATAAATTATTATTAGTGTTATTTCGAAGTTATAATAATAATAATAATAATAATAATAATAATAATAATAATAATAATAATAATAATAATAATAATAATAATAATAATAATAATAATAATAATAATATATTAGTTTTTAAATATACTATAACTGATATTTTGTAAGAAAATAGCAAACATTAATATTAACATATTAATTATATATTATAATTAAAAACTAATTGTAGTTTTAAAGGAATAATATTTACAACAAGTTTTATTTTATTTTAGTAAAATTCACGTAAAAAAATTGTCATTATGTTTAATTATTTCTTTTTCTTTATTTGCATTAATTTCCTTTCCTTATTTACACTTTTTTTTCAATTTTCTCTCACTTGTTTATTACGTATCTCTTCGTTTTATATTTTTATATTTGACTTCTTTTTAGTCACATTTTAAATCTGGTATTGATAATTTTAATTTTTTTTTTGCATTTTATGTTTACCTCTTTCCATTTTCATTTCTATCTTTCCTATTTTATTTTCTATATCAATGATTTCTTTTTTTTTTTAACTTCTTTCCAATTTTAATTCTCTCCTATTTTATTAATATTTTTTTATATTTGTTCTCCTTAATTGCATTTGACTTTCCTTTCTTAATGCATTAATGACATAATTATGCATTAGTTGCACTAATCAATATTAAATGCACCATCTTACAACTTTCTAAATTAATCTCTCTTTTATTTTAAATTTTGAATTTGAACCGGGTTTTCACTCGGTTCACCAGTTTTCCGGTTTACTCCGATTTTTTCCGGTTCATTTCGGTTGGAAGTCTCGAACCGGATGGCCGACCGGTTCGCGGTTAAACCGTCTGAACCGGCCGGTCCTGTCCGATTTCGATAACACTGATTTTATGGATGAGCCGTGACGCAAAGGCATCCAAATGGTTCACTAGTTCATACCTTCCGTTGACATCGACCTCATTTCAAATTAATTCGAACTTTAATTGGTTTGTTTGTTCTATTCCATGCTTCTTCATGGTGTGAGTGATGCTTTTTGACCTACTCCTTATCAATTATTAAGGGGCATATGGATTCTTTTGAGAGTAATGGTTAAAAAGGAAGTCTCAAAAGTGGAGTTGCTTGATCAGACCACCAGATAATTCTCTCCTTCAAACACGGCCGAGACTAGAAGCATGGCATCATCCAAAAGATGATAGACTTCTTGTTGGGTTGGTGCCCATACATGTATTTGGGTCAAATATTGGTTCCAATTTTGAGATTTTAATATTATGTTTCAATTTTGTATCTAAAAATAACTTTAGATATAATCAAAGATAATTGGTACATATGATTAATGAGTCTCTATCCATGGTTAAGGGACGAGGGATCTAGTAGCCCCGAGTTTGAGCTTCGGAGTCGTCACTTTGGTCAGGATATATTCTGTCATTCCAAATCCAAACACCGAATTAGTCAAATGCTAATAATTCTGAACACCGATAGATAGTCACTGAAAAAAAAACTTTAAATATTATTGTCAACAGGGACAATTGTAGCCAGAAAGACAAAATTATTTGGTGATGATTAACTCTAGCTATTTTTATGAAATTGTTTGTCTTCATTTTTGCATTCAAAATTGGGATACTAATTTTTCTTAATGACAATTCTGTCTCTTATAGACTTTGAGTGTTTGAATATACAATAAGATAAAAAGTGCGTCCCACCCTTCATATTTCAATCACAAATGATATGAGGCCTATCACAAATAGTTGATTCAATTGGGAGTGGGATCATTATTAGGAGATGAGAATTTTTTAATAGATTAATGGTAAACTAATATTTAATCTTCTGAATATGAGGACGCAAAGAACACTATTTAAGATTTATATCACTATCTCACATCAATTGCACAAACATTATATTTTATGAATAACTTGCTTGTTGAAGTTTTAATTTGAAATATTGGTCCACTACATAATTACCATATATCATACTTGCTATTCTTTTTTAAATTATATAAATTGCTAAGATGATCCTTGCAGTCAGAAGTGATAATAGGTTGAATTGAATCGAATTTGTGACAAAATTCGATCTCAACCCAAAAAAATATACTATAGTCGGTTTGGAAAAAAGAAAAATTAAATCGGACCCCGACCAACACGATTTTTTTTTGAATTGGGTCAAATCATATCATCAGATTGAAATATTCATTTCTTAAATTTCAATTTTTCATATATTTAAGAACTTTTTATGAATAATAATAAAATTTTAAAATAAAAACTATTATATAAATATAAATGACATTAATAGTAAAAATCTTGAAAACATTAAAATATAAATAATATTAGTTCTAGATTATCTATTTTATTATATTAATATTATAATTATGAATTGTTTAAGTCAATTTGAGTTATCAATCAGAGACGAACCCATCTTATTAGTTCCCCATATTTCTGATGTATACTATATAGATATGCATATGTACCAGTAGCGACAATAAATAAATACTATAAGCATTGATAAACTAGCATAATTGTCGAATTTCTTAGGTGGATATATCACTTAGAACATTTAATTAAGACCGAGGGTTCAACTCTCATTAATATTTTTTTATATAATTATTATCTCACTTTTTTTAATTTGCTTTCGCTAAAAGATAAATTTTTTTTAACAAAAAAGCATTTATATCTATTACATTAAATATTGTAATTTTAAAACTTTCATTTTTATTATATAGTACATTTCTACATAGTAGTCAATAAACTTTATGAAAAAATAATATGTATGTAATACTAAATTTAAACATACATTATCGATCTTAACTTTTTAATATATATATATATATATATATATATATATATATTAACTTTCATATTTTTTATATTATGAACCTTTAACTTTCAATGGTCCATGGAATACTATCCGGAGTTGATGAATATTGTTAATTGTTAGGTCACAAAAGGAAGCAAAGACTGGTTACCATACTGTTGACCTAACACACTCATTCACTACAAATATTATGTAATTTCATTCATAGATCCTCTTCTTCGCCATGACATCTGCCAATCGTTTCTTCCCAAGTTCTACAGTTTGTTGCTTACTTGCTTGGTACTTTTACTTTTGGGTGCTTCTTCTGCACTCTCCTCATTCATCAGCCAGAGGAATAGAACAAGTACAAAAGGCAGGCTGTTGTTTTTTGTTGGATGTCACAGATTTGCTGCAGGCCTCTCCTGCTACTCGCTCCTCCAAAAGGTCAGAAATTAATTAGAATAATATATACAACATGCTCTTATCCCAAGAGGAAAACAAATTTCACTGAAGGAAAAAAAACTTCTCTTAATTGTAAAATAATATTCTAGGTATAAATTAAATAGTTTTTGAAAAAAAACTTGATTAAAAGCTCATTTATTTTAGTCTTAAGAAGAAGGGAAAGTTTTTTTTTATTTTTATTTTCTAACAATATCATTGCCATTATCGGTTAGGGCACTTAGTGGAATGAGATAATATTGTGATCCCTGACCGATCGCGGTCACCGCACCGTGTCTTGGGTCGACGAACCCGATGTTTTGAATCAATCCACACCCAACTTGACCGAAATTCGAATGTCACTAGATCAATACTACTTGGATTTTTCAAATCCAATGAATTTAACCAAGTCAAATTTTCTTTTTTTAATAGGCTTTTGTTCAATTTAATATTTAATATTAAAATATATGAAAAACAAAATACTTTATACTTTTTAAAAAATTAAATATTTATAGTAACTTGATTCTTAATTATAAAAAAATATTAAATAAATATTAAATATTAAAAAAGAAAAAAATGCTCAAAGTAACCTAATGACGTAATCTAATGAGTGTCAAGGGTCATCTAACCAAAACTCCATCCAACCCAACTCAGATGGCCAGGGGTCTAACTAAACATGAAAACATCATACTTACATCATATCTCATTTATCACAGAGATTAATTTTAATTAATTTCTAAGTGGAATGGGATATTTAAATGAAGGCAAAAAATTAACTAACAAAAAATGTTTTGATGTGAAATTATTTGAATATTTATACGTGTATATAAGATGCAAGCGATTATTTTTCTGATTACCACAATGCTTAAAATGAAAATACCTTCGTAACATAATGTTCAGATAGTTTACATAAGACTAGTTTACCTAAAATACAATCAGAATGCTTAAATTAAAATAACATCATAGTCTCAATTCAAATAATAAAAAAAATGACATTGTCTTTAACATTATTTCTTTTTCTTCCACTACATGTAATTCTTTATAGAAATGAATCCATTAAAGTTGCAAGTACTACAATGGCACTGTTTGTGTTCTTCATTTGGATGATGGCTAGGAGCCTCCCCAACCTCCATATCCTCGACAAGGACCAAATGCAAGTAACCTCAATTTAGTGCCGGTTCTCAATAAGCACCGCTTGACTGAACAACCTTGCCGAAGCTCAAAGACCTCACTGTAGTCTTTTACATCAACAACAACATGTCGTGTATCCATTGCGCATCGTGCACCGCATGTTACAAGCAGGAGGACCCATTGTTCGATCCGAGGTAGTCATCGACGTGCACAAGTTACTCCTGTGGCTCCCAACAATGCCAAAACCTCAACATGCACTTGTGCTCTGCCAACTCCATGTGCTAGTATAAGGTCGACAAGGCGAACGACAACTTGAGCCACGACAAGTTGGTGCTCAACTCTAATGTTGTGCCCAAATTTAGATTTAAATATGAGATACAACTCTCATGCCCAAAAATGTAAAGATGATGTGTGAACTTTTCATCACGGTTGTGTTATACTAGACATCGGAAATAATATTATGTTGAAAATTATATGTCTTAATATTAACTCTAGATCTTGTTTCACCCTATTATTAATTCTTTCTCTCTCGTTAGATTAGATGACAGTCTAACTGATCGTGAAATAGCATCAAAGTTAATAAGTTAAAAGGCGAAAATCAAGTGTCATCATGTTAAGTTGAATGCATCACTATTGTTGATCATTGATAAAGGTTTTCACCTAAACTCAGTGGCATACCCTTCCCTTAAAGAGGACATTAGTCATAGTTTGATCGGCCACTGACCATCGATATGAGATTGTATTATTTGCATGACGTACTCTATAATTTATGTTTGCAATCTAGTGTTCAATCAAAATCTGATTAACATACAAATGTAAGATAGGTTGTGACAAACAATGGACTATCAATTTTAAATATTAGATAACACAACGATGTTGCAAGCATATAGCAATCAGTTGCATTGCTTCAGGTATCAAATTCACAAGGAAGCTAAGACAATTGAAAGATGTTAAATCACCCTAATCTAATCTAACAAATTGGTCTTAAGAAAAAAGTGATGGATTGAAATGACAAATCATATTGTTGAAAAGAGAGAGCATCAACTAATTAATGTTTATATTTTAAAAAAATTCAAAAACAAAATAACTAACAATTGCATGTAAGAAATTTGACGAATGCAATAATAGATGAGATTCTAGAGTTAGTCTTGTTGTGGGGATGACTGAGTTTAGATCCGTATATATTATGCATGGTTATTAGGGTGCGATGGAATCCCAGAGAAGAGAGAAATTATAAATTCCTTTAAGAACACAGATGAGCATGCACTACAATCTCCTAGTCTCCCAATATTGAAAATTAGGAGCACAAATTTAAAACCTATGTTAACCTAATGACTTACCCTTGATCAATGGCCTCCCAACATATGATCAAGTCATCATCGATGCGCAGAGTCAAATGATTGGGGTTCCACTCGATTATAAGTGAACAAAAGGAGATCTGCCAATCTTCCTATTACTCCCAACCTTTAGAAAAATTGATGGGTTTCTCACAATCATGAAATGAAAATTTGTCTAGTGATAAACTAAAACACTCGAATAATCAAATGGAATTCTAAGACTATGAAGCATTTGAATTCAATGGATACCTCCCTCCCGATGTGTGTCACTGATATGTGTTGTGTAGTGTTCAATCAAAATCAGATTCATGTACAAATATGCAAATAAGAATATGACAATGTATATGCACAATAGTGAGTGACAATAGACAATCAATTTTAGAACCTAAGATAACACAGCAATGTTGCAAAATGCACAGTGATCGATTGCAGTACTTTAGGTATCAAATCTCAGGGAAGCTAAAACAATTATACAAAATAAACACTCTAATCTAATCTAACAACTAATTCTAGAGAGAATGACCGAAATGGGCTAAATGCGAAGAAATATCAACTAACTAATTTTTATATTTTTCAATAATTTCAAAAATGAAATGCAAATTATAACAACTAAGAATAGTTGAGAATGCAACAGTAGTATGAGGAACTTTAAAGTTAGTGTGCTTCAAGGATGTTGGATTGAATCTTCATTATCGTGCAAGGTTTACATACTATATCGGATCTCGATGAAGAGAGGAATTATAGATTTTTCTGAAGGACCTCAGTCACTATATGCTAGTTGATCGGTATTAGAGAGTGAGAAGGAGATCCGAAACTTATCTAAGATGAATCTAACAACTCCTCTAGGTCGAGGGTCTTTCGGCATACAACCCATGCATCACAGTCCTACAGAATCAGTGATGAAGCTCACTACTAAATCATGTGTGAATGAAAGGGGATGGTTCGTCCCCAAGTCATTCTAAACCTTAAAAGAATAGAAAAGTACCTCATGGTTGCAGGAACGTGAAAGCGTCCAATGGCAAAGAAAAACCCAAAACATGACCAACAAAATCATAGAACCGTGAACTATTGAATCCACGAATGCCCCTCGGTCAAGGCGTATCATCCGATGAAAACAAACATGAATCTAGAAATACAATCGAAGTAACAGGTCAATTCAAATTCAATTAATCAAACTAGAATGATTAATTCAACAAGTCCACAAAACGAGAATGATTCAAATAAGTTTCTAAACAAGAATCTGAAATAGTTCAACAAGTTTAGATCAAAGTATGATCCTAATCATCATTCACTAACAACTAACCTTAGAATTATCCTACTAGGTACAATGCATCATTATCAAAATATCAAGATAAAGTTCAAAAGTGTTTCTTCCCATCTTCTTCTTCCTTCTGCGTTCTTCCTCCTGTGTTGCTCCAATTGCCTCCTCCCTAAAATGGGGCCTTTCAAAATGGGAG
Source organism: Pontederia paniculata (assembly GCA_001647135.1). NCBI lineage: Eukaryota > Viridiplantae > Streptophyta > Magnoliopsida > Commelinales > Pontederiaceae > Pontederia > Pontederia paniculata. The sequence goes on from LTAE01005638.1 coordinate 25,195, forward strand.
TCTTCCCTTCTCACCTACGGTTTTCTCCTTTAAATATCTTCTTTCCTTCCATTTTATTCTCCTTTTCTTTCTTGACATATATACCCTCTGTCTTGTTAGAAAGATTCATTTGATTTTCTCTGATTTGTCATTGTCAATCATGAGCCGTCATGATTCTTTAGCTTTTCAGTGATTTTGTCCTGTTATGACTTGCGGGGTAATGATGTTCCTACAAGTAAGGGATTTGATAACTCATTTTCTCTGAATGCCCCGAAATGATAACACAAAGCAACATTATTTGATTCCAAATACATGAATTGATAGAATATAAATGTGATAATGTCATACTCACTAAAAAGCAGAAAAGAGTATAAAATAAAGACTTGGGCTTAAAGAAGGCACGAAAATGGTGTTAAACACAACTTCAAAGACCAAGATATCATGCACTTGATGCTACACATCAATCACCCCTTGAATCCGAATGTAAATCAACTCGAGAAAGTTAAACGAAAGTAATCTCGTAGTTCAAATCCATTTTCACTAAAACCAAATAACTCTTCACTCATAAAAAAAGATAAAATAGGAATCCAGAGCAAATTTGCTCTGTTTAAATCAAAATGTAAATTGAACTAATCATCCCCTAGCGACTTAGTCTAAAATATATATTTAGTTATAATAGTTCATCATCATGAAAATGCAAGAATAAAATTCAAAGATCATCACTCTCATCCCTCTATGATTCTTAAAAAGGAAATAAAATCATAGGAATACAATTTTGTACTCTTACTATGAATCCTTGAAAAGTCTATATTCAAGCAAAATTGAAATGGTAGAATTTAGATTTGTATAATATAAATTATGAATTTTCTTTCAACAAGTATATGCTTTTCAATGTTATAAGAGGTACTTATAGGATGAGTTGAATAACTTAAGTTCTAGAATTTTATATGTTGTTAAAGCAACTAGATCTAGTTGACTATCTAGATATCTAACGACATGTGTTAAGTGTGGAATATTTTATGTTAACATTAACATATTAATGATAATATGATAGGGTTAGAAAAGTAAGATACGTGAAAAAGGGAATTACTATTATTGTTACTCCTAAAAGGTAAGTTGATCTGTGTAGCATGATTCACCATTTTGAATTTGGTGTGATTAAGATTGTCATATATGTTGAACATGCATCTTGATAAAATGATATGAGAAACAAGTTTGTAATGGTTGGACATGCTTCCATGCTTATGAAAATTATAAGATTGCATAAAATGTTATTTATATGATGTGCAACTATATTCATTTAAATGTCTAATCAATATGATTTAAAATATGATATTTGATATATGTAATTGCTATGATGTAATCATTATATATATATTCTTACTTCAATATTGTTGATGATGGCTCTAAAATCTCAACTCATTAGTTTGATATGTTACTTAAAAATGTGATGAGGTAGAATGATGCTAAGTGCCATGCAAAACTATGTGTATCCGTAGGGGACATGTCTAGAATTAATTCTATCACTTTTTGGTCTGTTCTCCGATAGAGTTGATTATACAAATTAGCTAGATGACGACTTTGCATTCATATGAGATTGATGTATAACTGCATACATAAGTTTGATATGTAAATCTGATGCACTTTGAGCATATTTCTACTTGTTAGTATGTTTGTTGTATGCATAATGCTTACATGATAAAAGTTTCTTTTGGTTGAGTTGTTGAATGATGCATGCCTAGTTATCATCTTTTCGAATTGATTAGTTGTTAATACATAGGCTATGAGTTATTAACTTCCTAAGTTATTGTTTGCTCATATTTTTATTTCAACATTTTTTCAGTTCAACATGACTTGTTGGATCATGCAAGTTGATAACCTAATGGGGTTGTAAAGTTCTTATGGAGGCAAGGTATTCAAGAGACGTGTCTCTCGACATCCTTTATAGATGATCTTTTGCCTCTTATTTTATTTTGTTAGGCTTATGAGAGTGTAGTATGTAAATGATTCAAAAATAACTTTTGTTCGTTGTAAATTTTTTTTTGTGTAACGTGAACCCTAAGCTATTTGCTCTGAATGATCGAATATAACATTTTAGTGAATGCTTATTTTATGAGTATATCATTTCCTGATGTTACTGCAATGGACTTATTAATGTGTCGTTTGATTATTCTTTTGATGATAACTAACTAAACTATATCATGTTTTCACAATCTTACTTGATCGTCTATGATATATCGCGATTGAAGGATTAAACCAAGGTTTAAACCCAAGTTGTAACATAATGTGTCTTAAATTATTGTACATTCACTACAACAAATATGACCTTTAACAATCGTAGATAACGACGAGAAGCAATTGTAGGATCTAGATGGCACTAAGGGGGGGGGGGTGTGAAATTGTATATTAAACTTTTTTGACTTTTTCTAAAATGACTAGTTATATAAGCGAAAGCATACATGTGCAAATATAAGTAAAAAGGAAGAAACAAGAAACAAACAAGGATACAACAAACAAACAGTGCTTTGTTGACAAGGTTCGGTCGAACTCCTGGCCTACGTCCCCGCTTCGGTCTTCTCGAACTTGAGACTTCCGGAGATCACTAAACTCCTTCTTCAAGGGAGAAGACTCCCTTACAACTTCTCCTTTCTTTCTCAGAGGACAA
>LTAE01005639.1:0-20332 GCA_001647135.1 Pontederia paniculata
GTTTGTGCTTCACTACTGCTCACATGCTCTCCTCATCTGATACTTGGTCGACCGCTTATATCCTTAGGACGCTCACTGTACATATATGGTTCTTCATGATATATATTACATGTGTAGTGGTCGTTCATTCCTTCAGCTCAGGTCGACCGCTGTACTGAACTTGACTATGTCATGTTACAGAAATCAACTCAAACAAGTTCATCAATACATACTGAGTTCACTTACAAATTTATGATCATTCAAAACATTCTCGGGATCCTAGATTCAACAGATAATTAAAGCACATTAGTACAAAGATGACGATCATTAGAAGCTTCTTATTTTGCTTAATTGTTTCCTTGTGGTGCTAATTAAAGCACATTAACGAGTTCATGAAATATGTCGAACTTAATTATTTTGGAATTAATCTTACACCTACTGTTGTCACCAAGATGCAGCTTTCCTCACATCTATGAGAAAGGTATATAATCGAATGACAGTATATGCCTAACTTTGGTACGACTTATAATTGAAAATTCGATCGAGTTGTCTTAATTCAAACACGTACAATGGCTGATACAGCAGTATTTAATGATCTTGCTAGCTGAAAAAGAGAAGATAGTAATTGGTCTAACTGCTCCAACCAAATAAATAAATATGGCGGGCATTAATTAACTAATAGACCATCATTACATATACGTACATGTATCATGTATGTATATATAAACTATCGTTGCTCATAGTATATATTATACAGTAATGTTATCAAAACGGGCTGATGATGAAGTAAAAATGTTTCATCATCATTCAGTTAAAGATAGACCAATTGATGTTGATAATTGATTCCGAAAAGCTATATATAAAATTATAGATAGAATAAATCTTGGTCCTCCTAAACATTATGATTAATAATCTTTCTAATATTCACACCACAGAATGGTTTTAAAAAGTTAATTATATTATAAGGCATGCCATACTGAAGTGTTAATAGGTTGTTTAAAATGATTTTTTTTGAGGTGTTACGAGAGAGAAAGATCTCAGAAAGTACCAAATCGAAATCAGCTTACTTCCCAGGGAATTAAACAGTATGCACGCAGCAGCACGTGGAATAAGAAGAAACAATGAACTAATTGAACTTCTTATTAAATTAATAGGTCGACGTCCGCATCTATTATCAATCCACTATGCATACGTGGTTATGATCTCTCTCTGGTCAACCCGGAAGACTTCCGGTTCATATTGGACGACCATTGGAAATAGTAATAAAATAATATAACTCAATATAATAAATATTATTAATTTAGCACTGCCAACGTGACTATCAAGTAACATTGTTAATTTAAAATATTATTAAATGCATAATTATAATATAAAAAAGTTATTTCTCGAACTACATCAACATTGGACCAAAGGAATAACGACGCGGGCGTGCTGGAGCAGTCGCTCATCGTCGCATCCATGCAGTCGCCGACCGTCATCAAAGAAGAACAACATACCTTGAAGGAGATCAATCAGCAAGCCATCCATGAACTTTTGCCTACAAACTCCGGCCGCTTAAACAATCGTCAAATTCATGATCGACTATTAAAAAATCTATGATTACTTTATTATTTACTTTTATTAATTTTTCTATATTTTAATTTTTTTTTCCAAGTGAATCGATCGATTTGATAAAATCGTAGTTCAAAATAATTCTTAATCGGTTTTGACCGCGACCAATTCGATTGCCCGGTCCGATCTTAACAACAATGCTTAACTCCCCCGAATAGGCACAGCAACAGTACTCCAAAAAACTGCGTGCAACAGATGCGTTGGTGAAAAGTCGCTCTCAATTGACCAAGTAGTTGGTCAACACATTGTTTCCGCTACTGGACAGGTCTTTCTTATGTTCATATCAATATTATTATTAATATTATTATTTATAATAATAATACTATTATTCCAAGTCCTCACACGTCACGGTCTGTATGACTATATATCATCATCGATCATCCCGTTTTGCAATAAAAATAAGCACACAAATGCGCGAGCAACACATTCCCGCGTGTCCTGGGAATCTTAAATTGATCCTCTATTCATTTTGTAGATGATTAAGTTTCCCTTTCAATTTTATAATCCTGAAACAGTTTATTTTTTTTACTATTTATTTTTGGATTATGATTTATGATCGTCGATTAATCAATTAGAAAATGAAAGGTGAGATAAAAGAAATATCGTTCATCATGCAAAAGTCACTCGATGGATCGGAAGGTTAGCCATCATGGAATTTACATAAATATATAAATGTATGGCATTAATAGATCCTATTAGTATAACGGATTTAGACCATACAGAAAAATAAAATTATAAACGATTTAATGAATTAAATAAAAAATCCCATGGAGATGATCGTTATTTGGCAATTAACCATAATGAAATTTAAGGATTAACTATTTAATGCATAAAAAATAATTAATATAATTTAAATGATTATATATGACATAGAAAGAATATGTTGTTTTTGCATTATTATATTTCTCTCTAATAGAATGCATAAGTCTCGCTTAAGCAATTTTCTAAAGTTTGAACCTTATGTACTCCAAATAATACACTGTGATAATAAGAAAAATATAGATCTCATTTATAATTATATTATAATTTAGGATTATTTTTATAAACTTTTCTCAATTTATTACAAAATTGTAAATCTACTCTTAAACTACAAAACCAACAACAGAAATAGGTCTCCACATTTATCGATTGGACAATTTCATTCAACCATTTATTATTTTTATAATTTTCTGATTTAGTAAATAACTATTTTGCATTTTTAAAAAAAAAAATTTAAATCCTCTCGTCCTCCTCGTCTCCTTCGTCGTCACATTTCCCTCACCGTCTAGGTGAGCTCACAACGGCGAGCTCTCCAACAGAATAGTTTGTGACGGTGAGTTTTGCGCGAGCTCGCCTCTGTACAAGTGAGCGGAGAGAGAGAGAGAACAGAGAGAGCAGAGCAGATAGATGGATAGATATAGAGAGAGAGGTAATTATCGCGAAGGTATTTTTTTTAGTTACGACGGTGAAAAAGTAATTTAATAAAATTAAAATTATATGAATAAATAAACAATCAGGATCAAATTGCTCAATCGAAAAAAATCAAATATATTTCTATCCGATTTTTTTAATTTAAGAATAAATATAAATTTTTCGAGAAAATGATTTTTCAATTTTGTAAGAACCTGAGCTGAATCTTATTTTGTTTCTTTAATAAACTTTTAACTCTAGATTTTAATTTTAAATATTAACTTTTATTTTTTAAATAATAAACTTTAATTGTATACTAACTTAATAATATAACTATAAATCATTAATTACTTCACTGTATTTTTAATCGGAAAATTTATTCAAACATGATTAAAATTAGTTTATCTATCGGAACCCGAACACCACATTGCAAGTGAGAACCTTGTTAGCTTCCGACGCAGACTCACAACCAGAATTTCGCACGTGCGCCTACGCGGCAAACCCAAACGTCGATCCCCAAGCCCTCTTCTCGCCCCCTTGCGACGACAAAGGCGACCGCCACGCGGGATACGTGATTCGTGCTGCGTCGGTGATCGCACGTGTGTCGACCTCCGCGTATCGCGCCCCGCGCGAAGCGGGCATCGGCCTGGATCGCACGTGCAGGAGTACGTGCGAGAGGCGCCGACCGGCATCCTCCCGGAACAGACGGGTCCGCATTTAATGCTCTCTCTACTTTCCTCACACCCTTCCCTCCGTACGAGCCGTTCACCTGCGATCGCCGGTCAATTGCCGCGCTCTCCTCCTTCTTCCACTTCACATGCCCACAGCTTAAAGCTCTCTCTCTCTCTCTCTCTCTGCTTGCAACCAAACCCTAAACCCGAGGGCTGAAGAACAAGTAAAGCGAGCGGAACAGAGAGGGATCGAGAGGAGTGCACCTGATGACGGCGGAGGCGGTGGCGCCAGCACGACGATGAAGAAGGAGAAGATGGAGGTCGCAGCGGGGATCGCCTCCTTCTCCGATCAGATTACGTCGCCCTTCTCTCAGCTGGCCGGCGGAGGAGAAGACAGCAAGAGCTCGGTGGACTGCCTCGAGATGCTGGGATTCCACGACCTCCAGGGCTCCTTCCTGTTTGAGTTGCCGCAGCCGGCGACGCCGCGAGCGGCGCCCGAGATGATTCCGACGACGACTTCGATTTCGACGTCGGTCTCGGCAGTGGCAGCCGGGGCGTGCAATTATCCGCCGGCGACGCCGTCGTCGATGTCATCATCGTCGACCGATGCCGCAGCCGACGGCGCCGATCAGAGTAAGCCCGCGACCGCCGCGGCGGAGGAAGAGGAACACGATCAGCGAGAGGAGACGGCGAAGACGACGTCAGTCGCACGCAACCTGCTCGTTGATTTTTTTTTTTCTTTTTGGTGGTTTTTGCGTTTTTGTTGTGTTACAATAATGTGGGCTTTGGAATATGGATTTTGACGGTGGGAAAACGATAAATACAGGTCGAAGAAGAAGGGTCAAAAGCGTCCGCGCGAGCCGCGGTTCGCTTTCAAGACGAAGAGCGAGGTCGACCATCTGGAGGACGGCTACCGGTGGCGCAAGTACGGCCAGAAGGCCGTCAAGAACAGCCCTTTCCCGAGGTCACTTCCCTCGCCGACGTTACCTCTGTACCAACTCTAATCGCGCCGCCGTCGATTGATAGATACGTTCTCTTTGTTTCTGCAGGAGCTACTACCGTTGCACCAGCGCCATGTGTGGCGTGAAGAAGCGCGTTGAGCGGTCTTCGGAGGACCCGGCGGTCGTAGTCACCACCTACGAGGGACAGCACACTCACTTAAGCCCCGTCGTGTCGCGCGGCGGCAATCCGCAGACGGCACTTCTGCCGCCGCTTCCCGTGGCCGCTAATGTCGGGTTCATGTTCCCGAACCCAGAGCAACTCGATGGTCTTCGGCAACTCCAGCAGCAGCACACGCCTCAGCTTCCTGCATTCTTCGGAAGCTACGTGGGTGCCGCTTCTCTACTGTCGCTACCGTCCCCCCAGCTGGAAAATTTCAGTCGCCACGCGCCCACGCCGGTGGCGACGACCGCTTTGAGCACTGTCAGGGGCCAGGGTTTGCTGCAAGACGTGATATCGTCGGAGGTGCGAAAGAAGGAGGCCGACTTGTAGGACCTTGACTGCTGGTATGCTTATGGTTCTTTGATCATTCTATTCCTATACAGTACACATAGAGATCATTCTGACATGATGCAGTTGGATTCATCGAATCTACAGATATGCTTTCGATAATTAAATCTAGTGAGTTAATTCCTTGTACAAATGACATGATTAGTACTCGCTCTTTTACTTACTGATATGTTAACCGTGATGTACTCTCACATATATTGTATAATAATGATTTCCTTCCTTCTTTTATTGTCAGTTCTTGCTCCTTCTTTATGTGTTCATTTAACTGCAAAGATTCGATTTTTTTCTTGTTCCTTTTATTCAGCTTGATCGCTTCCAGTTGAAATTTATGCTAAGATGTACACGAGGAGAGCTTTGTAGCTTGATCCAGGAACCCCTGTTGGTAACTCCTACTATGTGATAATACGCTGAGAAGAGAAGGTTAATTTAGGGCTGAAGAAGTGTAAGAAATGCTTGCTAATCAGTTCATGGCTGGGGAAGTTGATGGGTGGAATGGAGAGAAAGGTTAAATTACTGTTAGCAGTTATAGCAGCAGTTGTTGAGAGAGAGAGAGAGAGAGAGAGAGAGAGAGAGATGAGGGGGGGAAGCATGCAGCTTTTTTGGTGGTGCAGGGAATGGAGTAGCTCAGTGATCCATTTTTGGGATCTTGAAAGAAACCCTAAAATGAATGATATTAGGAAAATAAGAGCAAAGGTGAGGGGGAGTTGTGGGGGAGGAATGCAACTTTTAGCATGGTTGAGCTTCCAGACTCGGCCTAGCATTGGTGTGGAAAGGAGGCATGAACTAATGAATGGATAAAGACTGAAGCTTTCTTCTTTTTATCTTATTAGGTGTTTCTGGGATTCTTCTAATTCCCTTTTATTCCTTAGCTTCTTTTGTTGTCGCTGTTGTGCACTTTTGGGGTTCATTGAATGGAAATAACTCCTCCTGTCTGCCCACTGATGTGTTGTTCTTCTTTCTTTATTTTTCTGAGGGCCTCTGCTCCTTCTGATGCCCTTTGATATTTTTCTGCACACTATGTAATGGATTGCAGACCTGTACCCGAATTCTCTGAAACTTTTGATGAATCAGTACTTTGTTCTCTCTTTATACCCATTAGGTAAAATATGAGACGTGTGTTTTGCTGAGAATGTTAGGGGAGGAGAGTAAGGAGTATGGGCTGTTCCAGTAGCTCTAACTAATTCCAGTGCAGAAGAGATAGAGATGTGTGCTTTCCACTATGCCATTAATGTTACCCGTTGATGTTAAAGGAAGTTTATAGAACTTTTTTCCTGGTTGTGTAACTTTCATATGGCTTCAATCCTCATCTTCTTTAAACAAACACAAATTAAGTTGCTATAACGTACCCATCGTCTCAACATCAATTGGCACCCATACACGTCTGTTTCGATCATAGTTCCATGAGTGCTTCCAAGCCTAGTTTCTTCTCCTGGTAAATAATACTGTGCATGCACGTTTTTTAACTCCTAAATGTAATTTGCAATCCAAACTAGTGAAGCTATTAAAAATAATTTATATATACCATACATTCAAGATAGAAAATAGAACTTGAATTAATAGAGACTCAACACTATAATCCACACTAGCGAATCCTCGGATGCATTCCCTTGAAGGATCCTCAATATGTTGTGCCTTGATTCTGTTGGACAAATCATTAATACATAGTATGAAATTTTTCACTATTAAAAAAATGCTAGTGGAATTGGTCGTGTGCCTCTATTCGTTTGATTATAGTCAGATGGAATCATTCGTTTTGTGATAATGCAATGGGAAAACTAATTATGGAGTTTTTTGGTTTCTTGTTAACAAGAGCGATCAGTGTTTAGAGTCATTAACCAATGAGGGTACAGTCTATAATGTTAATTCTTCTTCCAATAGTAATTTTGGAGTTTGAACACTACGTGCAAAGGTTCAATTCTGTTTCCGGACCATCTAGACATATGTTTCAGCTCTTCAACTTGAATTGATTTTTATCAATTCTACTGGATTCCGTCAAATAATATGATATTTAATAAAATCGAGTGAAAATTTTGAAATGAAAATCTAAGATCACGTGATTTCAAATTTCACTATACGTTACTTAAAGCAGAAATTGTAGATTGATTAGTCACAAATTAGAACCACTTTTTTTTCCTTTTTATTTGATGATTTGACTTGTTTTCTCATTTCTTCTTTCTTTTCTAATAATTTTTTAGTTTATATTTAGATTTTAACTTTTAGAAAATAATAAACTTTTTTTTATGTAACTTAATAATAAAATTGTAAAAATAATACAATTATAAACATATCAGTTATCTCACTTTATCTTATACTTTTTAAAATAATTTTTAAAAATATTTTATTATATAAAACGTGAGACTAAAAGAATTTGTTACATTATTCGTGAGATTAATTTTATATTGTAAAATATATTTTATTATATTCTATATATAATATAAAATATTTTAATAACTTTTAAATTTAACTAAAATTTTATCTTAATCAAAAAAATATATTTTATCATTTTAATTTTCATATTTTATTCCAACACACATTGAAATTTATCTATTAAATTAATTTATTATTATACTTAATTTATCAAAGTATGATTAAAAATAGCTTATTAAATTAAATTATTCATCAAATTTTGAAGAACTTTAAATTCAAATTTTCAAACAGGACCCATGAAGTTCCTAATCTTTCTATCATTGGTTTTGTTGCTCGGAAAGGGAGCACTTTGACAAAGTAGGTTGGGCATCTTGCAAGTCTAATATTTGGTTAGTTCTACCAATTGAGATGAAGTGGTAAATGACTCCTCCTCGTTTAAAGGTCTCGAGTTCGAATTATGTGAATGTAAAAATTTTTCGTTAAGTGTTTCATTTGCTATAGTCAAACATGTGACTCGGTATGATACCAAATTAGTGGGGGCTATGATTGGTTTGATTCGATTTGTGGATAATATATTTTTAGTATCGCGTGAATTGAATGATGACATTGTATTCCAAAAACTGGGGTGGAAAAAAAAACATTGTGTTGGTTCTATCGAGTCTATTCATCCACTCATCCTCTTTCCAATCAAATAAACACTAGTGCCCACTCTGTGCCTACTTGTAGAGAGCAGTAGGGTCAATACAAGTGACCCCTCAATAAACTGGTTAATGCCTCTGTGCACAGGGACAGAGGGGCCACTGGAAACGATTGTTCAACTGCCGTGGAGAGCTTTCTGAGATCACAATTCACAAGAAAACATCCAATTTGAGTTGTTTATATTTTTTTTATCATAAAGAGGTTGTAACTTAATACAGAATAGAAATTGGAAAGGACTTTTGAAAATAGAATATCGAATTTTGACCCTTCGTAAAAAGTTTGAGAAAACATGTTTATTGAATGCAATTAATTTTCCTCCAACTAAACATTACCTATAAATTATTAGCGTATAAATATATTATATTTATGAATTAGACAAATCAAATGTAACATATTACACTTATATTTCTTGTAAAAACATTTTTACATATCTTGTAAAAAAAAACAAAAAATTATAATTGTTCTTTTGCCCCATGAGGGGACGCTGCTTCCTTTGGCCATTGCGTTACTGACTTAAATGGCATAAAGTTACATTATATTTTCGTTTCTTCAAAATTTAATACCATAGTTGTTTTATTAAATCATGAATAAATAGTTTTGATCCTACATTTATTTATTAATTAATATTTTAACATTTAATATATATATATATATATATATATATATATATATTATAATTTGAGATATTTACATCAATTTTATTTTTTATTTAAAATATTAAAAATATATATAAAAAAAGAGTGAGAATATTTAAAAATATGGATATGATATTATAACACTAATTCATAATTGAATAAAATAATAATGACATAAAAATTGACAATATTGATATATACTTTCATAAAAAAATATACTTATATACGTGTGATAAAATAATAAGTAGATATACATGATATAATCATAGACTAATAAGTAAAAATGTATAATGTAATATATATTACTTTTAGCGAATTAATAATTTTAATATATAATATAAATAAATAATATTTTTAAAAATAATATAAGCTAATATTTGAGTAAAGGTAAAGAATAAATAGTAAGAAAATAGAAGTATGCATGCATTTACTAAAATAAATAAGTAGATTATTATGCTACAATTATCGACTAAATAAAGAGAAATGCATATTCTAGTATATACAAATAATCCTGTTAATTAATGAATAAATATTAATATAATATAAGTAAATTATATCTTATGGAAGAATATATTAAATAATATTGAGTAAAAGTACAGAATAAATAATAAAAAAATAGAATATATAAAATAATTATAGGGAAAAAAAAGAAAAAAATAAAGAGTTAAGGGGAATTGAACCCAATGCCTTAACTTCAAAATTCTGCACCCCTAACCATTAGGATAAGTAATCAATTTTTATTTAGTAATAGTACTGTTTAATAGAAACCAAGGGGTGCAAGTCAACCCCTTGCACCCCCTTGACACAGTTTTAAGTTTCGCTTTGTTCTTTGGCCGTATAATGCAGGTTTTTGTCCGTCCCAAATAGCTCTAGTTTTTCGCAGCAATATATTTCTCCAGATTTTGCTAATATGATGAGGATTATGGTCTTCACTTCAAGTAAGAACGCAGTTTGACGTTCGTTTATCCATTCATTCAAAATGTTTGTTGAAATGACCTTTCTTTTGTGTAAGAATTTCTTAATTCATCATTAACGTTCACTTTGTTTATCTGTTTAGTTCTTCTAATTGAGCATGGATGCAATGTTGTAGTAATTATAGGTACCACATTTTCGATGTACTCATCATATTCATTACAAAAGTAATTTTTCTTTGTTGTTCCAAATTCGAATCTTTTTTATAAAAAAAATAATCAAAATTTTATCCGCCACAATCTAATTAGATATGTCATCTAAATCGACACGATTTGTCAATACTTCAACTCATAATTAATGCACATAATCGTCTATTAAAAGATCGACATCACCTTTCAATACTTGGGTGACAATGTGTAGATGCACAAGCACCTGGTTTATATAAAACCAGTTGTAGGGTCGACCAATGAGATTTTTAATGGCCCCCTGAAACTGCCTTATACAATTATGATGAGATAATTGTGCCTTGCATGTCATGCCACGAAAGAATTTGAGTGCACAATTCAAGTTTCATGCATGCCACTTCCATTTGTCAAAGAGATGATTCTTATCTACAACATTGTAGTAGTTTTGCCTTGCCAACTCCTCATTGGGATACTTCCATTAAGTTGTCATTGGCATGTAATAATGATTATGTTAACTTGTAACATTCTTAATATCGGATTAATTGTACAAAAGAGGTCGATCTTACGTATTAATCATATATCTAACTTGAATTTTTTTTACTTTTATCCAAAAGATTACAAAACTTTTAAATTGATTACAAATTCAGCCTATCTTTATAATTTTATTGAAAGTAGTGCATAAATATGGGATGCCGGCCAGATTCTATTGTCCAAACCACAAACGTATTAATCAAAAGGATAAAGCTTAAGATACCGAATTTCAAATTAAAATACTGAGGGAGTGAAATTTGAGTCAATCCTTAAAATGAAAAAAACAAAAAGAGATTTCTCAATAAAAAGGCCATTTTTTTACTAAAACTTTTATTTTTATCTAAAAAAAATCAACTTTTAAATTATTTACAATTTTAATCACCTGCATAATTAATTAAAATAAGATAGAATCGACTCAATAATTTTCACACGTATAATTAAAATATTATTTTACCAGCTTACTATTCTCTAACTTAATCCATTTAAACACTAATATTATTTTAGATATACAGTGAATTATTATGAATCAGATGAACCAAATGAATCAGAATCCGAGTAACCTCGAGGAAATGGATTTGAAGGAACCAAGAGGGAGGGAATGATGTATGAAATTCTGTTCTTTGGCCCCTTGGTTTTTAGCCTAAGGGGTTACATTTTCTTACCATTGCAGCTTAATGGTCTATTTAGTTTGAGGGTGAAAAGAGAATAAAAAAGGAAAAATAAATAAATTAATAGTTTAATTTTATTTGATTACATTTTTAAAGGCCGAGGATGAAAAAACACGTAAAAAAAAAGAAAAAATATTTAAAATATACTTTCAATTTTAATATTATATAATTAACTATATAGATACATAATTATAATATATTTATCCAATATAATTATCACTGTCTTTTTTTTAATTATAATATTCAAACAAGATTATTTTTTTCTTCTTTTTTCTTTATATTTCCTTTCCTTTACTAATTGAACCTGGCTTGCGGTAATGAGCTAAGCCTTCCCTTTGGAGCAAACATAGACATCAGGTAGGAAGTAACATAATTAACTTGTTGATCTAAATGGTAGAATTCTGACTTCTCTGAATCTGTTCTTCACAAAGGTTTGATGAAGTTTGTTACTACTTCATGAGTTCTCATGGTTGAAAATTGAGCTAAGTAACTTGATCATGTTCTTGTTGAGATATTATTCTGGTCTGCTTCAGGAGCTATAATTGGATTGTTTGTTTTCCATGTGGTGTCACAAGAAAACAATGCGCACTGTGCTTATTGATTTTTTTTCTTTCATGCTTGCTTATTATTCACCACCTTTCTTTATTATTGTTTATTTTGTTTCCTATGAGTTTTGGTCAGTATTTTTCCTCATCTCATCATCACTAGGCCTACTACAAAATGATAAATGATTTGTAAATAAAAAAAAAAAAACATTGCTGGTGCACTGTGATGTGAGGACAAGGAAGTCTGAAATCAGCTGATGAGAGATGACGGATGGCATGTAGGTGACCCATAGAATTGGCACTACATGACACTTGATGAATTAGTTGGTTGAGGATCACCTCTCAGGCTTAATCCTAAACTCTATAGATTGAAAACGTAAAAGGCTACGTGCTAATGAATGAAATGACACATGAACCTCCACCGGATTATGTTATGTCCCAATGCCCTAAGACAAGAGGACCCTTTGAGAGGTCCATCTATTGCTTGGAGAGGTTGACATTTTGGCCTACTCCATGCAATTCAGTGTGCTTGAATGTGTGTTGGACCATTGACATGGCTTGAAAGATATGGACAGCCAGCTAATTCCCACCATGTGCCTTTTGCTTCTCAATGTAAAATAGGATAAATTGACCAAATATTGGTATGGTTTTTGTATTATTATGTATTAATCACACTAACAAATAGTTGCAATACAGAGATTAGCCATCACGATGAATCGTTAAGTAATTTTTCACTGCTTAAATAGATTTCAAATTTGATTCATATGTATACAGATAGTTTTCATTGAGACTCATTTAAATGTATATTCCATGACAAATATCAAATTAATCGGGTTCAATTGCGAATTGAAATCTTAATTCGTGACTGATGCATGCAACTATTAAAGCTGCATGGATTGATAAGATCAACACCCCTTCAAATATTTAATTTTTGATTTATCAATCACTAAATATTATTATGATATATATCAATCTCATTAACAAATATAAATCGTCAAAAAAATTAGGATGAAGTGATAAACACTTTTTCATAATTTAAGTAGATTTCTCTATTTTTTTATACGCAAATAATTTTTATTGAGAGTCTCATTCGTTGCTTCTCATATATTGGTGTGGAACCGAGAAAAAAAATAGTGATTCATTAGTAAAATCTTTAACCCCTTTTAATTATTAATTTGCAGCGTTTATCTAGCTCCCTTCTCATTTGGTAAATTACTTGGCAAGCTTTCGTTATATGTTGTCATGCTACATTAATCACACAACTCCATGCTATTAATTTTTTTCCAAGAAAATTTATATGATCTCATTGATATTTGAGGTGAACTAGATTAAGCTCCACCTGAAAGTTCTACTATGTATTATCCAAATTGGCAAATATATGCAATTTTTTTTTGTCTGCTTTGAAGAGTGGTAACAAATTTTGGACCATGGTTCTAGACTTCGAATTAGTAGGAGACCCATGAGAATTCTATTTTCATGTAATAAGTTTAGGATCATGTAATAAAAACATACACGAATAATTCTCTCTCAACAA
Organism: Pontederia paniculata; assembly: GCA_001647135.1. Lineage (NCBI taxonomy): Eukaryota > Viridiplantae > Streptophyta > Magnoliopsida > Commelinales > Pontederiaceae > Pontederia > Pontederia paniculata. Next base: position 13,236 of record LTAE01005639.1, read on the forward strand.
AAAACAAAAAATACGTGCTAACTTCCAAAGCTAAACAATTGAATCTATCCTGATAGAATGTAATCATTTTTCTTTCCTTTTCAGAGCAAGTTCGGTGGAAATTCCATGTCTTATTCATTCGTTATATTATTAAATTTCGTACATGCGCGTCATACTTAATCCGAAACATTAGCAAGCCAACAAAACCTGACTGACCAAAGTTATCCTTTGAGCAAATAAACATCTTGGGCATGTGCTCTCGTGAGCAAATGAATAAAATATCCACCTTCTCCTCCTCTAAGATTTGTGTATATATCCAATTGGAAGGCGAATTCTAGACTTAATTTCTTTTTATATTGTCATCACAAACTTTTGGTATATAATTTCTATCTAAAGAAAGAAAAAAAAACAAATTTCATTTTTGTTTAGGTTCATGCAACATATGCGAATACACTCGGCAATGATTACATATATGAGCCATCAAATGTTAAACGACCAGTAGGCAACATGCTAATTGCTCTATATATAATAAATAAATAGATATTTTATCGTCAATATGATAGTTTCCTCGAAATTATTTATTATTTTTGAGCTTACCCTTAAACTATTGAAATAATCATTTATCACTTCTAAACTGTTAAAACTTTTCCAATTTTACTCCAACATAACTTTTTTTTATTTAACTTTAACACTTTTTATTCGTCAAATTATATTTTAAACATTTGTTATTCAAAAATTTAAAAATAAAATAAATAATTTTTAATGGTAGTCACAAATATACTTTTACCGCAAATTAATATCGATAAATAAAATTTAACAAAAAAAGTGACAGCGAGATAAAATAAGAAAGTTAAAATAGTTCAAGAAGTAACCAAACATTAGTTTATAAAGACAGAAAACGTAAATAGGCGGAAAAAGAAAATAAGCGAAAAGAAAAATTTGAACAAAAAATAAAACCTCATAATCGTACGTACATCGAAATGTGTATTATGATGTAGTCAGTTTCTTTTAATTACAATATTATTGCAGTTGAATTAACTTACATTTTTGCTTTATATCTCGATCCAAAAGAAAATAAATTCTCGAAGAAAAAAAAAACAAAAAAAAAATCTAACAGTGGATGGCAGATCCATTACAGCTGGATGGGTCTACGACTTGGTAGAGAAACTATTTGCCTTTTCTTTTTCTTGACATTTAAAAACTCAAAGCTTTCCTTAAATATGAATGATGAATCCATCAAATACTCCTACTAGAATTTAAATACTATTTATGAATACTCAATGATAGCATTAGGTATTATCACACGGTACTCAAATGACATATATATATATAAATATATATATATATATATATATATATGAAAATGTAACAATAATATAGATTTGTATTTATGTTATGATATGAAGTTCTAGTGACATAAGACACTATTTTATGCATTCAAATTACTTCAGTATTTTAGAAATGAGAAATCAGAATGCGACATGATAATTCTCTTTTGAAAAGAAAAAAAAATCTAAAAGTGTAGGTTAAATATTTTATATTCATATCTTTCACTGACAAATATGGAGGGCAGCAACACATTCTTATGCATATATGCAATATAATTTTCATCCATTAAATTTGACAAAGTACACATAACACATGCTTAATCAAATCCAATGCTCGTACTAAACATTTTTATCCAAAAAATATTGATAAAATATATAAACCCAACGTCATATTCTTAAAAATATGACATCACATGTTGGAGCAGGTTAGTCTTATATAGCACCTAAGGATCATTCAACACCACCTTGTCTATCCAAAGACCTCGTCATCGTCTCTTCTTTTTGCCTTACTACTTTTTTTTTATTTTTCAAAATTTATTCCCTTATTTTACTTCCATTTTTGTGCTTCATTTTTTTTCTTCTACATTCGTTCTTCATCTTACAAACTATTCGATTACTCCCCCAAAGACCATTTAATTTCGTAATTTTCCTTCATATCCCGCTCTTTCCGAGGGCGTTGGATGCTTGGACGGCTCTGGATTTGACGACAGTTTGGATTTTTTCGTGAGGGAGGAGGTAATGCTGTCGATATTTGCTCCTTTGCGCGTATCTTTTGGTTCAGTTCGGTGACATTTGTTCGTAAAGCTTGTACCCTTGTTTGTTTAGATTTTGTTTGCTTTAGGAGATAAAAAAAAATGATTTTGGGGGTTGCAGTGGTACTAGTCCTCCAAAAAAAAGAGTTTTTGTGCTTGCTGTGGCAAGTTGATGTCAAGATTGCATTTTGGGGTTGTTTCTAGTTTCTGTTGGTGATATGTGGTATGCTCTTGTCTTTCGAATAGAGAAAAAAGATGTAATTTTGTCAGTAATTGCTCAATCTTTGAGCTGTTTTGTTTGCAGGGATGTGAGTTTTCTGAAGTGTAGGTGCAATCACTCGCCGTTCCCATTATGAGATTGATATCAGAGGAATGATTTTGCTGTAGATGAGTTGATTTCTTGTGTATTTTGGTTAAAAAAAGGGGACCTCTTTCCATGATTTCAAGGCTCAGATCTTCGGCATAATGGATGTGGAGAGTTCAGCAGAAAATGATCGTTCGATCGATATAGAAAGTGGTGAAATTGCTTTGATTGATGAACAAGAAGCTGCAAGGGAATTTGCCTCTATCAACGGGCAAGATAAAAGGGTTCTAAGTAGGGTGTGGAGCGGCTTTATAGGTACTGATGGATTGGTGAGAGGGGAAGGAACTGTGAAATCTGCCCATAATAACTCGGATTATTCTGAGATTTCCTTTACAGATGAGGAAATAGTAGCAGAGAAAATGTTCAAAGTCGAGGAAGACCGAAGTATTTTGGAGAAGACCGTGGATGCTGAAAAGCCTAAGAAGAAGAGTTATAGGAAGCCTCCTAGGCCACCTCGACCTCCCAAGTCTCCAACTATGGATGCTGCCGACCAGAAGCTGATGAGGGAGCTCTCTGAGCTTGCTCTACTCAAGAGAGCCAGGATAGATCGTATGAAAAAGAAGTTAAAGAACACCAAGTCAAAATCCTCTAGCAGCAACTTGTGTGCCTTGATTATTACCATTATTTTCTGCCTTGTTATAGTATGGCAAGGTATGCTGCATCCTTGAATCTGGTTATAGGGGAGTTGTACTAAGGTTTGTTTGTTTCATGTACCAAGATTTATTTAATGACATGTATCATTGGTACCTATTTTACTAGTTTGATTCTCACTCCGATCATTTTGGCATAATTGCTTTTTTTCGACAGCCTCTAGTTGTCGTGGATCTTTTGATTGACTTGTTCTTCATGGTGTTTATGCGTGCGTTCTTTCCTTTAGGCTATCTCTAATTCAACTCTTTCTTGATCTTGAAAACCCCCATTGATACTGCATATGCAACTTAAGCTACCTATTCAAGATTGACAAATTACGTGATGCAATCAGTAACGTTACTTACTCAAGTAATAGATTCTCGAGTAGGTGATTCAAAGAATCCTGATGTTCAGTTAGTGGCTAAGACCATTTGTTCAAGTTGCTCAGCTAGAATGGGAATGTACCTATTTGAAATTAGTATTTTTCATATGTTATTGGAGTTCTTGCTATGGTAGATAAGGCTTCAGGCTGTGGCGTAATATCTGTTGTCCAAATGGATAGGTTACTTGTACATGTTGACTTTTTACATGATACATCGGACTTCTGCACTATGTTCCCCATGGAACTGCCATTTCACGTGATACTGATGCATTTCCCTATTAAAATTATGTTTTCGTTGAAGTGTACTAATTTGTACTCACTTTCGATTCGAAAGATATCTATAGCTTTGAATTGGGAAATGTCATTCCTTTAGACACTATGATACATTCCTGATTTGCCTAAGATGAAGGTGGATGCTTGCTTTTCGTTAAATTTGTTCGTAATTAAATTCATGTACGGAATGTTTTTAGCTCCTCGTGGGACATATGAATCTTTCGAGCAACTAAAATTTGATGTTTTTTAGGCTGATTTATAGCTAAATTATTCAGGATAGCATGATCAACTCAGATCTTCGTCGATTTGGAGCTGTGATGTCAAATAAGCATATTTTCTATGTTAGAATCTACTGATGTAATTTTTGCTGTATGTTAAAGCGCTTATGTTATTCCACCAGAGAAAATTGTTTATTTTGGTGTCCGCTCTGCATTTCCTACTTATTGATTCCATGCTATCTTGGAAAAAGTTTAAAGTCAATCTACAAGCTTCTCTAAGAAAAATATCAATCTACAAACATATTACATTTGCACCTACCTAGGTTGATTTATTCAGATCTTAGCTGGATCAAAGGTCAGTTGATTTATTCTTGACACCATGTTTATGGAGATACTTGATATGATTTGCTGTCTTATGTATCTAACTGCAGAAAGATGCAGATGCTATCATCAAACAGTGTATTGTAAGTTTAATTCTCCGATTTGTGGTCAAGATAATCAACTATTATGCTTTCTAACTTTTTTTGATGTATTGTAAATCGAGGATGCAATCTAATTTTCTTGATGTTAATGTTTATTAGGTGAAGCTTCTGAATTGTACTTTGCTCATTTCAGGATTCTTTTCTCGAGGCAATTCTAATGTCAGTTTTCATGGTTCCCCTGAATCATCTGTTCGAACAAGAGGTGGATTATTAACAATTCAGTTTAACAAAAATGCATCAGGATATGCCCCGCAAATTTCCAGCACAGCATCTCCCAAGTATGTCTCTTAGGCATTATTTTATAGTTACTTTCTCTTAACGCAGGAAGTACATCCGAGATTAGTGGCATTTTTCTCTGATTCTTTGATCTATTGATAATCTACTTCAAAATGGTTCATGATTGAAAGTGTGTTGATATATCTTGATCTCATGAATGCGTATTGAACTCTTTTTTTAACCATTGCGATGCTTTTCTTCATCATTTTCAGATGAGGAAAGCTTGTAAAGACAAGCAATTCCGATTAATCATTCATTCCCTTCATGCTAATTAGTATTTGTAAGGGTTAATTTAAGATTCATTGCAAAATCAGTAACAACATTCTCTGTGTGCAGCATGGAACCAGTATCAGAGATGGATAACCATGTAAAATCCAGGAAGTCTGCATAATTATAAGAATTTGGACAGCTTTGGGATCATCATGTTGGCTACCACCTTTTCTGCGTCGCCTTTTTTCTGTGTTGTAATGTAAACCTAGTGCTGTACATATGCATACTAATCCTCGGGAACACTCCTGTAAATGACCATGAACTCTTTGCTCGGAACTTGGAGGCCATTCACGGCCTTCATAACTTGGCATTGTTTAGGGGCATTATCGAGTTCTTTACCTCGACCACTTTCTTTACTCTGGAACAAGACCATCTTTAGCAATCTGACTGAATAGAGACATAAAACCAGTTGAACAACCTTTTTTCCCCTTTCCTGGTATCGTCATGCTATGTGAAAAACTAGTATATTTTTCTCTGTCATGTGAATTTACTGGTATTGTCGACAGATGTATAGAGATTGTTTTGTTTGCTTTGTTGTTGGATATTCATGGTTGTCTAGAATTATCAGACATTTATGATTCTTTATGTACATATTATTCCTAAATAGCTAACCACTTTGAGGAGCCCAAAATAAATAAAATTGTCCCTACAGAAATGTAGTCATGATGTCTGTACATGGTGCATGGCAAAACTGAGGATTGAGATCACCATGTGCACCATAACTTGCAGATATGCGATTAAAGCTTAGGTTATACTACATGATTATAAATTATAATGCCACGAAAAAGATGAGTAACTTGAGAGTTTTGCTTTCACGTAAGATTCAAGGTGAAGGTAGTGACTGATAAGCTCTGAGATATCTTGCTTACAGATTTGGTTTTAAGCTGAAACTAGTTATTAGACATTTTTGAATCCAAAGCAATCTGAATAAAAAAAAAATAACTTGCCAATGAGAAATATCATGTTCATCATCTGGCAGGAAGAAGAAAAAAAATCAAATCGATCTATCTCAGTAGTCCTCTGAGCTCTGAGAAAGATCACATGACTGCTCAACGTCCATTGTGGAGGGTTACAACATGCTTTTGTGTTGTACCGGAATTCATAACACTGACAAGAGACAGAAAATATTGTTCCCAGAAAAATAAGGCTGCACAGGAAATTGACTGCTGCTCATCCATTTTACATTACCATACATCAAGATGTCTGTCACGATTCTTAGGTTTGGACTTCAACGACATGTCTAAACCATATCCAGAATCCAAACACGGCCAACTCAGCTGCTACACTTCAATTCTCCCAAAAGATGTTACTATTAGTCGTCCATAATAACTAGAGAACTGGAGCTCTATAATACAACAACAACAACAACAACAAAGTCTTATCTCATTAGGTGGGGTCGGCTACATGTATCATACGACACTATTGCACTCTATTAGTAATCAAATTTTTAGGTATATTATTCACTAATAGATTTCGTTCTATTAGCTCGCCAAGTGTTCGCTTTGGTCTCCCTCTCCCTCTTTTAATCGGACTCCAGATTGTTTGCTCTATCCTCCTTACTGACGCATCTAATGGTCTTCTCTGAACATGACCAAACCACCTCAAATAATTCTCTACCATCTTTTCGCTAATAGGGGCCACTCCGACTCGTTCACTGGTCATTCCTAATATTATCCTTTCTAGTATGACCACACATCCATCTCAACATCCTCATTTCAGCTACCCCCACTTTATGTTCATGATGTCTCTTCATAGCCCAATATTCACTACCATATAACACTGCTGGTCTTATAGCAGTGCGGTAGAATTTTCTTTAACCTTATGTGGTACTTTTCTATCACAAAGGACTTCAGTAGCCTTTCTCCACTTACACCAACTAGCTTGAATTCTATGGTTAACATCATCATCAATCTCCCCATCTTGTCTTATAATTGATTCCAAATATTTAAACTTTGTCACTTGATAAATTATATCATCTCCTAACCTAACTTTCGAATCGCCTCTAAATTGTCTATTCGTGAAATTGCAATGCATATACTCTGTCTTATTCCTACTTAAACGAAAACCCTTTGACTCCAACGTGTTTCTCCATATTTCCAATTTTGCATTAATCTCATCTTTTGAGTCCGCTAAAAATACGATA
>LTAE01005640.1:0-19622 GCA_001647135.1 Pontederia paniculata
GCTCGCGCGCGAGGTGGCAGCAGGCGCGCACGAGGAGTCCGCCGCGCGATCTCCGGCGAATCGAGAGGGAGGGAGTAGAAAGAGTACTTACCGGCGTGTGATCAGAGGAGAGGAAGATAGGGTTTGGACCTCGAATAGAGAAAACAGAAGAAAAGTCGAAAGGGGGTTGGGGATTTTGATCGGATTTAGCGAGGGATTTAGTGAGCAATTTAGCGAGCAAAAATTGCTCGCTAAATTAAACTTTGTAAATTAATATAATTTGTTTTGTCGAGCTCCTTTTACTCGCTATATTGGCCACCAATATTCTCGTAATTATCGAATAATAATTTTGCTCGCTAATTGGCCGCAAAATTGCTCGCTAAAGTTAATAATTATATTACTCGCGAGTTTCTCGTCCTTTTCTCGTAATTATCGAGCAATATAGCGAGCAAAAAGTGCTCGCTAAATTAAATTTCGTAAATTAAGTTAATGTGTCTCGTACATCAACTTTTACTCGCTATTTGGCCGTTAATATGCTCGTTTTTAGCGAATAAATTTTTTGCTCGCTAATTGACGCAATTTTGCTCGCAAATTTTAATAATTATATTGCTCGCTATGTACTCATCCTTTTCTCATAATTAGCGAGCAAATTAGCGGCAAAAATTTGCTCGCTAAATTTTGCTCACAAGATGCCTTTTTTCTTGTAGTGGATGGTGGTGGTGGCGGAGAGTAGAAACCTCCACAATGCTCTTGTCTAATGTAGTAATTTTGCTCGCAAATTTTAATAATTATATTGCTCGTTATGTACTCATCCTTTTCTCATAATTAGCGAGCAAATTAGCGGCAAGAATTTGCTCGCTAAATTTTGCTCGCTAAATTTTGCTCGCAAAATGCCTTTTTTCTTGTAGTGGATGGTGGTAGTGGCGGAGAGTAGAAACCTCCATAATGCTCTTGTCTAGTGTAGTAATCACGCAGATGCTTGATCGTCTCATTCTATTGTCCTGACATGCTCGAATCTCAATTAGCATATCAGTCATTTGGTGGGCCCTCATCTATGTCATTATCGGTCAATCATTGATCTCTAAAGCAGTTGCTCCGCTTGAATTGCTTCCAAGGTTATCTGAAAACATGAGAAATCAATGTAGGAAGCATATGAGGGCATATCGTCAGTAGAATCATCAGCCAACTCATAAGATGGTTCTCTTAATGGTCGTCGTCGTGGTCGAGGTGAAGGAAATACTAGGGCTCAGTTAGCTCTATAATATATCATGAAATCGGTGAAAAGAATAGTTAGTTGGCCATGTCAAATACCATGAATTAATGCCATTAAATTGCATGAGAAGGGGCGTGTGGAGTGGGCAGCAGGGTCGCAGTCACGACCACGACAAAGAAGTAATGGTCGTTATTAGTCAAGGTAAACACGCTTATTTCTAAGTCACGGCCCGTGACGCAGATGTCATGGCCATGATCTTTAAATTTTACTGTTTCACGGGGTGTGAGTCACGACCCGTGACATAAATGTCATGGTCGTGATGACAATAAAAGTGCATGAAATGTAGGTAATCTCCTTGTGCGTGTAGTTTCACGGTCATGATCGAGTATATCATGATCGTGATGTGTGTTAAAAAAATTGGTGGGTCAAATTAACGCTCGTGACCAAGTGTCACGGATGTATGATCATGGGCGTGACAAATTGTCACAACCATGATATCAATGGGAGGAAGATCACGTGACGCACGTGACCGTGACCAGGTGTCACAATCCATCAAGATTCAAGATCAAAACAAATGTTGCGTTCACGACCGTGACCAAGTGTCACGGTCCATGACGCGGGTGCAAATGCACGTCCTCAATGCACTCACGATCGTGACCAGGCGTCACGGCCCATGAGGTGACTAGTCAAGATTGTGACTTAGATGTCACGGCTTACAGTTTCAAGACCGTGACCAGGTGTCATGGCCCGTGAAGGCAGAAGACACAGCAATGAATCAGATGTCACATCCGTGATCAAAATATTCAAAAAAAAATCATGTTTTTACTCTAGACTCGAAATTAAATTAAAAAATAAAATAAAATAAGACTAATACTAAAAAAAGTTTTTTTAAAGACTCAAACTAAAAACCAGTGGACCAAGATTTGAAAATTATAAAAGACTCCAAGACTAAAACTTTAAGACACGAAATCAGATGGAAATATATTCACATTAATGCTAATTTATAGTCATTAGCTCGACTTTTATCTCAACCTCAGTTAAAATGATTGATTGTTGGCCCTCTCTTTCGGGTTATTTTGAGTGTTGCTTAGGAGGGATCCAAGTGTGTATCCTGCTATGATATTTGCTAACTGACCGATTTGTACTTCAAGGTTTTGGATGGATTTATCTTGACTTGTAACCTTGGGCTCCATATTAATCATGAATTGGGTGAACTTATCTTCCATATTACTCTTTGGCTCAGCAAGTGATGGTTGAGAGTTCTTGTTCTTCAGCCCTTCTAGTTGTTCTTTTTAGTTGCTGGCTATTTTCTCAATTTTCTAGATAAAAAATAGTAACTTGACTCTTGATTGCGCAAATTGGGATGGGCTTGATTCAAGAACGCTTGTCCAGAATGGATGCCTCCTTGTGTTTTATATTTGTCTGAAAAAATCAATAAGGGGCAGTGTAGATATCTGAATAGAATAAAAACTCATAATAGTTTAATGAAATCAAAATAAGATAAACAAAATTCTCGACAACGGTGCCAAAAACTTGATGTGAGCTAAGTATACATGTAAATTGCTAGCAAGTGCACTAGTCGTATCAAATAATAGAGTATGAGTAGAGCGTCGATCCCACGAGAATATTATTATCCTAAAGTTAACTCACTTAACTAAGGACAAGGATACATTGACTTTGGATAAGATATAGTCAATTTTTTTTAAAATAAAACAATTGATAATGGTATGATAATTAAGCGTCAGCATGATGACATCAGGCACTGAACTCGGATGAATAAATAGGGAAATATTTAACTTAAAAGATTAAAATTCCCATTCATCAATTCTTAAAAAGGATTAAGAGTAATATGATATCCTCTCTATGATACATCAATTACCTCAGACCTATAGACTCTATTATTCTTCTCTAAGATGACAATCTAATCTATTAAGGTTTTGAGATGAAATGAATTGTAAATTCCTAAACTATGAATTGTTCCTCTCCTAGGTTGACAATCTCAAAGACCTCACACCCGATATTCCTCCCCTAGGATAAAATTAAGTGTTTTGTGAAATGCTTGACTAAAATAATTTATAAATCAATTTAGGCGTAAATATGAAATCAAGATCTTCTATTTCTCTACAAGATGCTAACAAATTATAACATCATACAAAGCATGAAAAGCATTAAACACATCATGCATACACATAAGAAATTGGGGGAATAAACTTATAGAAAATTAGGGTTTCTCTAGGTTTTTTTCTTTTACAAATGAAATCTTCAGAAAGAAATATCAAAATACATGGGAGTTCATCTGGATATACAATAAGAGAAAAAAACAAAATACAATAATTATTCACAAAAATTTTACACCTAGTCGACGATCTGGTAGCACTTTGTCTTCTCCTTCTTTAGGTTCTTCTAGGCTTGAAGCATCCCCGAAAAGGAGGTTTTGGAGGCTATTTATAGGTGGAAAGAACCCTAAACTCGATGTAAATCGTCCAGGGAAAATCAGAATTCAAAAGTAGATCTTGACCATCAAAAGTAAACTTGAAACAACCATTAAAACGTAAGAAATCGCACATGATGAACATTGTTACAACCCATAATAAAAATATCATGGTCGTGACCGAACACTTGTATTGGACGCATTTCATATCACGACCCATGATAGAAATGTCACAATTGTGACCGAACAATAATATATGTTCGCATATGTGTCACGGCCCGTGATCTGAAAATCACGACCGTGATCGAACACTTGTCTTTTTCTCTAAAATGTGTCACGATCCATGATAAAAGTGTCACAATCATGATCGAACAATTTTAGGATGTCAGGCTCGCAACACGGACGTGACCGAACAACAACATTTTTCTTAGAAAGTCACAACATGTGATATGAAAATCACGATCGTGACCGAAGCATTGTTCCTCCTTCCATTGCCATCACGACCCATGATAGAATTGTCACGCCCGTGATTGAAACGTAGTTTTCTCTCCTTGTTGATATCAGGCCTGTGACAAGCCTGTCATCGTGACCAAGCTCAGATGTCTGTATATATGCATTCTGACTTCGAATTTTTTTCAGATTTCAGTGGCCTTCTCTTGTCGCTCCATTGAGTGCCCTGGACATATAAAAATATCAGTTGTGTAGACTCTAACTCCGAAAAATAAAAAAAAACAAGTGAAATGTATATAAAATGAATGTGTATGCTAACAAAATGCATGAAAAATAAGATAAAAATGATATGAAAATGTAACTAAATAACTACGCATCAACATGCTCTTTTTCATTCTCAAGAAAGGTAGCATCACGATTCTCTATAAGCTCTTTTTCTTATGGAAGAATCTATACCCTTTGAATATTTCATAGTATCCAATAAATATGTACGTTTTCATCCTAAAGCTCAGCTTGTCCCTAAGCTGAGTAGAAATTAATACGTGCATTTTACATCCCTACTTTTGGAGATGGCCCAACTGGAGCTTTTTGTCATTTCACAAATTGATGGCGGTTGATTATGCGGACTTAGTGAAAAATTTGATCTGTATGTAACTCACGCTCATCACTGTGCCCTATACGTATTTTGGCAGACCCAAGCGGGACAACTTATATCTCACTGTATTTTAAAGAGCATGCGCAGGCAGACTACAATGTCGTATGCGCCACAATAAAATAATATAGTAGAGAGAAAGAATAAGATTTTGTAAGTTGAAGAAAGATGTGAGAATAAGAAAATGTTGAACAATAGATTGGACTTTTAGTTCTATTTATAGTTGTTGAATAGTCACCACAATTCGCTCATTCATTACCAATTGTTATAGTACATTAATGATTTCAACGATCATCTCCATAACAAGAATTCCACTGATCATGGAGCGGCATGAAATTATTTTTCCAGTGATAATTATTAAAAATTAATTTAACTGAAGTCTTAGTCTAAAGTCTTCGTGACATTGGGCACGTGCCTCGTTTTAAACATTGGGAAAGAAACTAACATAGCACATAGATAACTTAGTTAATGTCGTCAAAAGATAAACTTTAATAATGATATTCAATTTGATATATATGTGGTTCAGAAAAACCCTATCAATCAGAATAAAATAAAAGAATCCAAAATAGAGAAAAAAAAGCAATGACAAAGATTTATGATAAAATTAATCTTTTCTTGTAAATTTTATTTCGACTTAAATCAATTGTGGACATTTTAACTCCAATTCTCGTGACATAATTATAACAAGTAATTATGTTGCTAAAAACTTAAAATGTGGTTAATTCATTTTCGATGGTTATGCCATAAAACATCTCTATGTCCGTGTCAAATCACAAAGACATGCAACGTCATTGATTTGTTATTTTAAATAATGCTGCTTAGAGGTGATGGCGAACCCACCGCAATTCGCGAACACTTATATTTTGCATTAACTCAATGTACTAGAAATTATGTGGATTAAATCAACTCATTAATAACCTTGATTGAGGTAGTAATTATTTTAGCATCTTACAAAAAAAATATAAATATCAGAGTACTATTCTTTAAAAATAATATTATTTTTTCCCAGTAAAAGGGGACTTCACGGGCGTAGTTAAATTATAATAAAGGATCACAAGATATCTAATCTAAAAAAGAATATCATTTTCATGATTAGCCTTTACGAAAATCTAAAATAATTGGAAATTGAATTCAAACGGATGAAATAATATAAGTAACAAGTTAAAAATTAAATAAAGTAAAAATGATAAAGTTGTGATTATGGACTAATACATTTGAGTCTTGTACATATTTTTCTTTGAGGAAAACTCATGATTAATGCAAAAATAAAATTAGGAAAATCCACTATGTATTCTTCTTGTTTTTTTTCAAATGCTTATAACTCTATGATTTAACAAGTTTGTGTTAAAAATAAATATAATTATCATATTTGTAAAGGTGTATTATATATGGATTAATAAATTAGTATTTTTATAATTAGCATCATACTTCGATTTGACTAATTTGTACTACTCAGTAGAGTGATATTTCTACTAGTAAAAAAATGTTGGGCTGAAACTTATTTATCATTTAATTTCAACTCCATTTACATTTGTTTTATATTTTGCTTTGATTAAATAAAACTATGTATGGGGAGATAAAACTCTAAAAATATGAGAAATTACGCCGCGGTGCACGTTAACATTCTGCGAGACTTTTTAACTCCCCTTTTCCATCTTTTGCCTACCACTATAAATAACCACCTCTCATGGTTCCATTTCCCTCCGACTTCCAAATCGTTTCCACCCTTCACCACTCCCTCTCCACCCTTCGCCTACACAAACCAAACCCACAAATCCCAACACTCTAATCAATCCCGACACTTCGCCGGCGCCAACGCCGTCGGCGGTGGCTAGCGAGGACGACGACGACGACGACGAATGCATTGATTCCACCCTCCGACAGATCGTTCCCTGCCGTCGTCGGATCCTGAGTCGTCACCGGTCAGGGAGCGAAGCGCGACGAGCCGACGGCGATGGCGCCTCGGGTGAAGGACGAGTCCGCGGCGGAGGAGCCGGCGGAGAACGAGTACGAGGTCGAGGAACTGCCGGAGCGCACGGAAGGCTCGTCGCGCGGGAGCCGCTTGGCGCTGCTGGCGTCGGAGTTCCGGCTCCGGCGGTTCGGCCGCCGGCGAAAGAGCGGGGAGAAGGTTCTGGAGAGCTTCGTCATCCTTCCAGATAACCGGTAACCGTTTCCTTTCCTGCGATCCACTCCTCTGAAAAATTAATTATATATCTCGTCCATATTTAGTTTCTTCCCTTTATTTGGAGGGTTTTAATCGATTCCGCGGTTGGCGATCCAAGAAAGATGGGGGGAACCGGGAAGCAATTGAACGCTAGTAAATTAAGATATTACATGCATAACAGTGAGCAAATCGTGGTGTTCGTTTTTTTTAAACCCCGGGATCCGTTTCTAATAACTTTGTACTAAAAAAATTAAAAGAAACATATGGTTTATGGACCGGGAATTATTCTCAATTTCTCTTTATTACATTCCGTCAAGGAGAGATAAAAAAATCACCCTTAAGAAAGAGAAAAAAAAGGAATAATGTCTAAACTTTCCCTAATTTATTTCTCTTGGATGACTAGCATATTTTTTTACTCACCTTTTTACCGCTAAAAATGTTTTTACTTTTTTATAATTACAAACGCGAGCTTTCTTTTCATCCGTCTAAAAAAAAACGTTTTTCTCAATCAAAGATTATTTTAGCGATTCCTGAAAAATAAAAAATTAATAATCTCAAGATTGACTTCTAGAAAATTCAAAATTGAAAAAGAAAGTTTTGTTTTTCCCGTGTTCTTATCATCATTGAATACAGTTAGGAAGACTGAATTGAATGCAGAAGGAATGGCGCTGTGCGGCGCAAAATCTAGCGACGGAGCGCTCGCCATCTTCTACGAACCCATTGGTCACAGGGTCTAACTAAACATCGTTAGCTTTTACATGTGTATGGTGGTGTGGGCAGGGGAGGGAGGTGACTAGTGCTGGGCAAAAGTAGGCCCGAGCAATCTCTCTCATCCTAACCGACCAAGACATGTCGCTCGGACATATATGAGAAACATAACACGCCATTAGTTAGACATCTTAACACGAATAAGTGAGTTGGACGGAATAAGAGCTTTTTAGTTCCAAAGTTAATACATATTCTAATTAAGTTTAATTCGAACTCCAAACATTAAAATAAATATATTTAAATTTTAAAATTATTAATCAGTTCATCCCTTACCGTTGGTATACGTGTCACTTTATTTTATCAATTTAATCGAGCAATATAACATTTGGCATGCAGGTCCAACTCGTGGGGCCAAAATTTTGTTATATTGCGCGTCAAAATGCCCCGACCGTTCTAACTATCGACCACGTTGTCGATGGTCCATCCTCTTAACACAATCACAGTCCGTAGTTTGCCACATTTCTTCTTTCGTGATTGTGCAAGCGTTGGATTTTGTCTATTTAATTCAACGGTTTATTTTCTTTCACGAAAAAAATGGAGTCCCAGTCACTTCCTTTGATCCCGACCCTTAATTTATTAAAAGTAGTAATTATGTCTCCCACGATTCTTTGTCTTAGTTCCTTAAAGTAACATTATGCATCTCGTGTCATTATCCATCGCAATAATTAAATAGTTAACTTCTATACGTTTAACTTTTTATTTGGCGTGCTTAATCACCTTCCATTTATGAGAAGCGGTTGATCTTTTTCCTGTTATGACGAACACGAGGATTTAAGATCATATATGGATCGATCGATATGATGCACGCAGGTGGTATCACCTATGGACGCAGTTCATATTGATTTGGGCAGTGTACTCGTCCTTCTTCACGCCGATGGAGTTCGGCTTCTTCCGGGGGCTCCCAAAGAACCTCCTCTTCCTGGACATCGCCGGCCAGATCGCCTTCCTCTTGGACATTGTCATCCAGTTCTTCCTGGCATACCGCGACTCCCACACCTACCGCATGATCTACAAGCCCTCATCCATTGCGCTCCGGTACTTAATTGATTAGCTTGGCCTTTCAAATTATTATTTATGCTTGCGTTTACGAACCTCGGGCTAATTAATGGTTCTTATCACCTAATTAATTCTTATTTATTACTTTTCTGTCGAATACTCAGATACCTGAAGTCAGGCTTTGTTTTTGATCTACTCGGTTGCTTTCCTTGGGATGTCATCTATAAGGTATGCTTCTTATCCCGTATATAAAGCTTTCTTATCATCTAGCTGGCAATAGTGATATCTTGATAAACTTCTTTGAAAAGAACCGGTCAGGTATTGACTTAATTGAGCTTAGTTTGATACCATTTGGTATGCCCAGATAAATAAATAAAATGAAGTTTGTAAGGCTTATCCAACTTGATTTTGTTCTCTTTCTAAAGTACTCCCCAAAGAAGATTAAGAAAAGGGAAGAGTTTGCGAGTTTGGCTGTTTTTTTAAAGGCGATATATGGAGTTGTGAGCCAGTTGTGTATAAGTCTAATAAAAGGTTATTGTCAGCTTCTCATCTTCTAAAAAATATCTGTTGTCAGCAAACGAGGGTGGTAATTGGTAAAGAAAGAATAAGTATTAATTGGGTCATGTGCCAAGGATTCATGCCTTGCATGTGGATTGCAGGAGAAAACACTGCAAGTTAACATGATGTGCTGAATCATCTTGATGCCATTTTAAGTTTTTTTTTTCGGTGAAAGATACCATTTTAAGTTTTTAACCAGTTGCTAGAAAACAAATCCCATCGAACAAAGCGTACTAGATAATTATCAAGAGGCCTCCTGTCTGAAAGAGTTTTGATTCTGCATTAGAATACGGTAGTTAATATTTTCATATTTAAATTTCAAAAAATATATTTTAAAAAAGATAATTTCATATAAGTTGGATTAGTCTGGATACTAGTAATTTTGAACACATTCTAGTTTCTTCTTGTAATTGAATAATATATGTAATAGAACCACTAGAAAATAACAGAAAATGACTTAAATTGATTAGGCAGGGGATAAAAATGGTTCGAGCTGATGAACTTTAAGACGTAAAAAAATTGTCCAAATATGTTTTTGGTGATTTTTAAATTAAAAATATCAAAATTGTTGGATAAGCTCTTTAGATCCTTTGTTACATTAAAATTTATAATAATATTAAATAATTTATAAGCCCATAAGAATAGTATATTTATATTTTATATAATTTTTCTTAGTATATATTACATAATTTATATGTTACTTGAGTAAATTTATCATAATGTATTCAAATATAAAAATAATATATTTTCCTAATGTTGAATAGGTATAATTCCGTCCAGCTTTTTTATGTTTTTTATATTTAAAAGTTACCTAAGCTTTTTGGAAGCTTTTTGGAGGTTAGATTTAATCTGTTGATGTAAGTGGGATCGAATTTTAAGATTTTTCATTTTTAGTTTATATCGCTAGTTCTTGTTAGAGACATGACTCATTCAGTGCGGTCAACTGAAATGCTCTAAGTTTGGTTTATCTTCGAAAATACGACCTGACTTTGAGTTCTAGCTGACGATTTTGCATTTTTAGGCATTAATTTCCATCAATTTTTAATTGTTACATTTATGTGGATTAATTAGATTGTGTTTTTGAGCTATTTGTAAAAGGGATTTTTTTCCTTCTTATAATTTTTAAATTAACAACTTATTTTAAAGTAACTACTAAACTTTAAATATTAGTCATATATCTCCATTAAGCTTTTCAAATATTTTAACTTCATCTCAATAGAGTTAACTTTTCTATTATCTTATATTTGTATTATTATTAAGTTACTCTTTTATCCTTAAATAAAGAAGTGCAAAAATAAAATAAATAATAAATAAAGTTCAACAAAGACCTTTTATGTTGAGGACTACCCTTATTTTTTCCCATTTTTTCTATGATTTATTTTTAAGAATAAAAAAGTAATTTATTGAAAGCGAAAAACAAGAAAAACATTACTAGGGATTTAGTGTGAAATGAAATGTTTGAAAAGTCTAAGAATTTATTTACTTATTTGATAAAAAAATATCTGATAGCACTAATGATAATAAGTATTTTAAAGATTTATTTGGCTTAGCTTATAGGTAGGTTAAAATTACTTAACATAAATTTTATAAATTTTAGGTAACAACTTATGAGTTGTTGGCTTATTAATTTTAATCAACTATATTACTCTTTTATCCATATTTTTTAATATTATTATCATATAATTTTAAGAGCATATTGGTCCATACTTATTTTAACAAATATTATAACTACTAATTATTATTAGCGCTTTTGTCCAAACATGTAACTACTTATATTTTAAAATAAGTATCAGTACTTATCAAGTATTTTTTTATAAGTTATGACAAACAGACCCTACACTTATTTTAAAATATAAATAATTATATATATATATATATGGATAAAAAATATTAATAATATCAATAAGTAGTTGTAATATTTGTTAAATTAAATATTGATTAAGATATCCTTAAAGTTATATGATAATAATATTAAAAATATGGATAAAAGAGTAATATAATTGATTAAAACTAATAAGCAATAACTTTAAAAATAAGTAGGAGGAAATCATGCTTATTTTATAAGTATACTTTTTTTATTAAATATAAAATTTTCTAAAATTTATTTATAAGCAATTTTAACTTATTTATAAGCTAAACAAATAAGCTAAACAAATAGATCCTAAGAATAATAAGTGGTTACCATTAAAATTTAATAATTATTTTAAAAAAGTTGAAAGTTTAAAGGAGTTAAACTAATGAAAGACCTTGTATAAAAGATTTAGACTGCTTGTGAGAACACTTTTTGTGATAGCAAATTTTATTCAAAGATTGCTTTTCTTGAATGAACTTATTTGTGACCTTTTAACAAGCTTAAAAAATATTTTCAAACTCTACGCGATGAACCTCGTCAAATGCTTGTCCGTCTCATCCAAGGAATAGGGCGGCTAAGGGGCATGATGACTTGATGTCGGTCTGTCAACACCGTTTAAAATTTTTATCAAACACTCTGAAGAAATAAATTATATTTTTTAAAACACCATTGAGGCAGACAACGGAAAGCAATATCATATGTGAAAAAAAAAAACAAGGGTAGATCATAATGTTCTAACTTTTTAGGAAAAAAACGGATTCAATTTCGTTACGATTTTTTGCCGAGGGTCCTTCATGGTCCACTCAACCCCAATTAGATGCCCTTTGTAAGAGGAGGAAAGAGGGATGGGTAGGCTAATTTTCAATTACGTGTTCCAACCTAAAGTTCATAGATTCCGGAGAAATGCCATTAAGCGGATATGTCCATTGCGGCCTCCCACTTCAGTACTTTGCTATAAGAGCCAAGAGGTCGATGTGGATTTTATTTTATGCTCAACTATGTTCATAATCAAATCGGCCTAGATTTAATATCAGTGCAAATATCACTTGTTATAGTACACATTGTTTTGTATATTGATGATCAGCTTTGGTTTCTTCAACTTTGCTTGTTAAAATCAGGCTTGTGGGCATAAGGAAGAAATCAGGTATCTACTGTGGATTCGGTTAGCTCGGGTGCGTAAGGTTACCGATTTTTTCCAGAAGATGGAGAAGGACATTCGCATCAACTACTTGTTTACTAGAATAGTGAAGCTCATAGTCGTTGAACTTTACTGTACACATACTGGTGCATGCATTTTTTATTATCTTGCAACAACTATGCCCGAATCCATGGAAGGCTACACATGGATTGGAAGCTTAACGCTTGGCGAATACAGCTACACGCATTTCAGAGAGATTGATCTTTCAAAGCGCTACTTGACTTCATTGTATTTTGCAATTGTGACCATGGCTACTGTTGGTAAGTGCTTCCTGGTTAATTTTATGGATACTTTAAGTAGCTAGAAATTTATTTAGAGCTTATGGTCTAGTGATCCAAGTTATGCATTTGGCGAAAGTAAAAAAGAATGGAATGAAGTTTATAGGTTCAGGTGCACCATATATTCCCGTAATATAATGATTTTGGCAACATTGTTCTCAATTAAGATCTCCTGTAGGATCTCACTCGAGATCAAAAAAATATTTTACATTGTTTAGTTTCTAAAACAAAGTTATTTACTATGGTTAATAATTATCTTATCTGTGTCTAGGATTATATGGATAATTTTCTGAATGCGTTACAAGTTTCCATCTCTTTGCTCTTGTTCACTATTCTTGTTTGTTTTTTTTTCTGCAGGTTATGGAGATATACATGCAGTCAATATCAGAGAAATGGTATTCATCATGATCTTTGTTTCTTTTGATATGATTCTGGGCGCTTACCTTATTGGCAACATGACTGCTCTGATTGTCAAAGGATCAAAGACGGAAAGGTTTAGAGATAAAATGAAAGATCTTATTAAGTATATGAACAGAAACAAACTTGGAAAAGAGATACGCGACCAGATCAAAGGACACGTCCGTTTACAGTATGAAAGTAGTTATGCAGAGGCATCTGTTTTGCAGGATCTTCCAATTTCAATTCGTGCTAAGGTCTGTCTACATATGAGCATAACTGGGATTCCTTCTTGTCTTTTATTTTACATCACTGAAAACTACATGCAATTTTGTTAAACAGTTCGAAATTATGTTAAATCTCTTTTTTTGCTAATATTGTCTAGACAATAAATTGAGAAAAAAAACATTATCAGGTCTCTAATTCTTTGATTGCGCTTTCTACTCTTGTATTCTTTCACAATAACCTGATTTTCTTTCTACTTCTATTATTCTTTGTAGATTTCTCAAACTTTGTACAAACCATATGTTGAAAATGTACCCCTGTTCAAAGGTTGCTCAGCAGAATTCATCCATCAAATCGTAAGTGTTTTCTTCTTGGATTTATAACTTGACTGCAGGAATAAGAAAATTTTTATATGTTACGCTAGCAATAGATGTCCTTTTCGATACAAAATGTTTTGGGGCTACAATGTAACAAGCAAGAATTTTAAAACCACTTCATCTAAGCTTCGTCTGTATATTCTTGTTTGATGTTCACTAATGCACCGACAGAATTGATGTATGTTATTAATTGATGCTCACTAATGCACCAACAGAATTCATGTGCATTATTAATTGGTTATTCGACAATTTCCAATTGACATCCAGCATAATGATAACTGTTGATTTGATTTATGATCTGTGTTGCTATTAAATCTTTCCAAACTTCTAGCATTAGGCGAGCAAAACACATAGAAATAAAGGCATCTCTTTATAAGAATAATGATTATGACTTGCAAAACGCCACCAATGTGTAAATTTCCACAACTTCAAAGGCTGGGTAAAGTCTCCAAAGTCTTTGTCTTTGATACCCAAACAATCTGCTGAAGAATGCTTCTAGAGGAGCCGTAATATCCCACAACTTCCATTATAGACTTGTAGCATACTGATTTGCACTTGTCTCTTTTTTAAGGAAGAACATTAGTTTATTTCGTGGGAGAGAGGATGATCTCTTACATTCTACAAGTTTCCTTTTCTTAGAAATTTAGTGATAAGCATGCAATTGTGTCCTTTTAACTTATGCAGAGTTTATTACTGCTGAATGAAGGCATTAATGCACATGTATCTTTTTAACTTGTTATTGATTTAACTAGAATTTTATCGAAGGTTTTTGTTAGGTGACATAATCAATTAAGAATGCATGCCTGAGCAATGACAAGACCAACAACACTATCCTGATTGGCGAATAATGAAATAGTCACATGATAGTCGATCTTGATTTTAATTTTTCTTTAAAAACAAACTTTCAAAACATGATTTTTTGTTCTTAATTTTTTTAATGACCATTACCTTATATAATTGAAAATTTTTTCCTGTTAGTTCTCAAGATCATTTATCTGGTAGATCATCTTGATATTCTAATCTTAAGTGATTTGGCAGGCCATCAGGCTTCAGGAAGAGTTTTTCCTTCCAGGAGAAGTGATTTTAGAACAGGGAAATGCAGTAGATCAGCTATATTTTGTCTGCCATGGAATGCTGGTAAGTTTATGCTGAATGGAACTAAAATTAAACCTCTAGGCTCTAGATATGTAGTATATATACTCTTGATACATTTCTTAACATTCAACAACTAGAACATTATATAGGCATATATGTGATCATCTCTATATGTGAATCAGCATTTAGATAGTTTCATTTTCTAATATCAAATAACAAAAAATGTCTACTTGTAAAAAGTGTCAGCTCAACATGCATGATTTGTGGCATCTCCAAGAGTCCTTATGAGTCATTAAATTCCAGATTCAACTATTTCTAATTGTCATGTAAAGTGAAATGATTATACCGGAGGTTTAATGCATATTGTTGAATTATAATGGTTTCTGTAGGAAGGCACAGGGATTGGAGAAGATGGATGTGAAGAGACTATTCTGCAATTGGAGCCTAACAGTACATTTGGAGAAATCGCCATACTCTGCAACATTCCACAGCCTTACACTGTTCGTGTTTGTGAACTTTGTAGGCTTCTGAGACTGGATAAACAGATTTTTATGAATATTCTGGAATTGTATTTTTTTGATGGGCGGATGATATTGCGCAACCTTCTTGAGGTAATAATGCTATAACTACTTATGTTTCCACTGGTGTGCTGACAAATCCCGGTCTATGTTTTACTTGGATAATAATCTAAACTGTCGTTTGTTATCAGTGGCACTAATTACATTGCTGTTTCGGTCATAGGATAATGAATCAATTGTTCGGTTCAAGCAACTGGAGTCAGATATTACATTCCATATAGGCAAGCAAGAAGCTGAGCTTGCTTTAAGAGTAAACAGCTCTGCGTTCTATGGAGATCTGAATCATTTAAAAGGTCTGATCCGGGCAGGGGCAGACCCGAAGAAGACGGACTATGATGGGCGCTCAGCCTTGGTAAATACTTGAACATTTAATTTTATGTGCTCAGTTAGCATTGCTGCATTTATCTCTATTTCCTCCAGAATATATTTATCTTCTCTCTTTTCTGTATCTGATAATCTTCCTTAGCTTTATCACTGATAAAGCTTATATTCTGGCTGCATTTCTTTCTATTTAGTTCAGAATATATTTCTCTTCTATCTTTTCTTTATCTGATATAATAATCCTTAGCATTATCTCTGATACTATGGTGCTGTAGATGCAAATAGATACATGTGCTATGAAATCTTTAGACAACTCATTTTAAATCCTCAAGAAAGCATCCTCCTGTTAGCATCATAAACAAATTTGTTGAACATGCTTAATGTACTCATGTAAAGCACCTTCCTATCAGCATCTTGCAGCATCAAGAGGTTATGAAGACATTACCTTATTCCTCATTCAAGAGGGAGTTGATATTCACCTTTCTGGTATGTTATCAATACATATTTACTACTTTACATGACATGCTCGACATGATAACAAACTTCCCATTATAATGATACATACCTGTTTGAAACAGATAAATTTGGATATACGCCCTTGTTAGAAGCTGTTGAGCAAGGACATGAACGAGTGGCTTCGTTACTATTCAACAGAGGAGCCAAATTAACTCTTAAAGATCCTGGCAGCCGCCTTTGTTCAGCTGTGGCCAAGGGGGATTCAGATTTCATTAAGAGAGTTTTACGTTACGGACTAGATCCAAATTCAAAAGATTATGATCGTCGCACACCTCTCCATATAGCTGCTGCGGAGGGATTATATTTAATTGCACAAATGCTGTTAGAAGCTGGTGCAAGTGTTTTTGCCATGGACAGGTAAAATGACATTCTGCTCTATATCTACATTTCATCCTATGTTTTATCATTGCCAATGTCCATTGAGCTTTCACTTGGAATCTAAAATATACAAGAACCAATCATGGGTCCATCAACATTTTAAATGTGATAACATAGTAGAAGTTGCAGGCCAGGGATGTCTATGTCAGTTGATACAACTTCATTCACACATGTCCAATTCCTGCAAGTCCTTTTATTCTGCGAATCTTTGTTTATATTGGCTGATATATTTTCTTAAAAATAAATCTTTTGCATCTGCTTTGAAATATTTCCTACATTTGTGTGGTAGACTGATTGAATATCTTGACGAGTTTTCTATCTGATTCCTCACCTAGCACAATAAATGTTCATTAGCAATTTATAAGGCGTGCTGTGTAGTAGATTCATGTGATCCAACATACATGTGCTATGAAATAACACCTATCGATTGAAACACAGGCTTCAAGATTTGTTTGATCGCTATCATTTCCAAGTTATGATTTTGAATGTGTTTAAAATTGCAGATGGGGAAATACACCGCTAGATGAGGTGCGTAAGAGTGGAAGCCGGTCTTTGATGAAACTGTTGGAAGATGCAAAATTAGAAGAGCTCTCCAAGTATCCTGGTCGTGGCCAGGAAGTCGAAGGTAGATGCATAAATATCTCACTTGAACACTTGTTACCAAATTGCCTCTACTGCTGAAAATCCCATTCGTTGCAAATAAAGATAGTGATAGGCTGCAGTAAATCCTAGGAATATGTTAGTTATGATCATTTCGAAGTTACACTTACATCTTGACATCATATATATTTTCCTTTCTTTCTGCAACTTAAGAGTTTTTTTTTACAAACATATATAATAACATACGGTATGATCTGACAGATAAAATGCATCCCCGGAAATGCACTGTCTTCCCATGTCATCCCTGGGACTCCAAGGAGAGACGGAAAGAGGGGATCGTTCTTTGGATTCCCCACACAGTTGAAGAACTCATTCAATCATCTCGGCAACTTTTGGGCTGCCCAGGCTCCAGAATACTGTCAGAAGATGGAGGCAGGATATCCAACGTGGACGTTATCTCTGGTGGCCAGAAACTCTACCTAGTCGACGGACAAGAAGGATCAGAGTCATCAGACGATGACCGGCACCTTTAATGTACACAAAATCTTATGTTATAATGTTTTTTGTTAATTGATTTGTACATAGAACATTTGTTGTTGTATCCTATCTATCTATTGTGGCTTGCACGCCCATGATTAATCTGAGTTATGACACATTCAATTCATTTTTGTAGAACCAAATAAACTCGCCTCGAGAATGATTAATTCTGCAGGTACACACTTCGTGTATTGTAATAGTAAGAGTTCAATTCAGTCTTGTTGCTTCCTGTTAACAGAAGTGTCCAATTGTAGTCTGATTGCATGTTTCACAAAGAACCAAACTCATCAGATCACGCTTTACATGTTCAAAGGCTTATTTCGAATCATATTACTATCAATTCGAAACGTTACCTTCCCTCCAATCCCTGTCCTTATACAGTCTCCTCATCTATCATGCTTTGTGTTTTAAATGTTGAAATTTGGACTTAAAACCTAATTATTCGTACATGTATACTTGTTCAATGAAGATTAGTTAAAGTTTCTTATACCATCATTAGAAAGCAACGTCAGACCTGTCCATTTAAGATTACGTTGAAAACTTGGATCTTATGCAATAGAGAAACAGCATGCACCAAGTAATTGAAAGAAAAAAAAAAGAGCATGCACGAAGTACTGTTCGACCATATCTGCATTTATGATCTGTGACCAAGTCTTCATATATACCCAACTCGTGAATCTTAATTTTTTGTTGCTGTCTTTCATATCAATATAACTAATCTATAAAGATACTGCTTCTGTTGTTTCATCATCTTCCTGCAGCAATACTTCTAACTGATTGATTACTATGTACAACCCTTCAACCGGACAAGTTCGGACGCTGCCGATGATGGGAGTTCCGGCAGCAGGGAACCAGCAATACTACCCACAGCAACCTTTCCAGGTTCAATCTTATGGCTCGCAGCCATGGTCTACCAGCCTTTGCGACTGCAGCCAGGATTGTGGAAACTGTAAGTATATATAGTTTGCATATGAAGGCCTTTGATCATGCACTATGCAAAACATGGAAATTGTTGGCATACTATTTGATTATCTAGAAACCGTACCTTATTGATAGTTGTGTTAAATTGCTGGGAATTGATGTTTTTGAAGGTTGCATGACTTGCTTTTGCCACTGTGTAACATTCGGTCGCATAGCAGAGATCGTTGATAAAGGATCTGCTTGTAAGAACTTTAGATTCCTTTATTCTTGTTTAACTAAACTTGACTTTTTTTTTTTTATCAATCTGTGAAAATTAGTAATATTTTGTTTAATTTATTCTATCGTTAATATTTTATATATGTTGCAGCATGTGGGAGGAGGGGTGCTCTGTATGCGTTGCTGCAGTACACGACATGTTGCCACTGGATATGTTCTTGCGCCTACAGATCGAAGCTAAGAGCTGAGTATTCCTTGGCCGAGGCCCCCTGCGGCGACTGCTGCGTCCATTTCTGCTGTGAACCCTGCGCCCTCTGCCAGGAATACCGCGAGCTCAAGAACCGAGGTTTCGACATGACCATAGGTACATATTTATGTATGAGTTGCGTTTATTTGTCACGAATAATCTATTATATATTTAAAATATAATCACATGAATAACGAAAAATATTTCATATTGTATTTAACTAAATACTATAGTAAAATTTATGCTGCATTCTTCTTTTTTACTTATCTTACTTAGAGGCATGCGCAGATAATTACATTTAATATTTTTCATCCACACCAATGCTATTTAACTCTACGAGTTTAAGAGTGTTGATAAATAAATAATTCAAATAAATGTAAAATTTTATACAACATTATATTTTTTTTATTTTATTCATAAATTAATTTAAAATCTTATAAATTCTAAGTTCACGTTACGACTTTATTATAATTATTGTATAAAAGTAAATTTGGCATACCTTTTGGTGAGAGAATTACTAGTAATTGTGATTTAAAAATAACTATGCAACTTATTTGTACGGGCGTGATCGGTTTTCTAATTAAATTTTTAATGGTAATTATGACGATGGTATTCTATATATATATATATATATATTCTATATATATATATATATATATATATATATATATATATA
>LTAE01005641.1:0-23357 GCA_001647135.1 Pontederia paniculata
ATAAAGAAAGCTCTGGTCTTCTACAACGGCAAGGCGCCGAAAGGAATCAAGACCGACTGGATCATGCACGAGTACCGCCTCGCCGGCGCCGACAGATCGCCGGGCAAGAAGGGCAGCCTAAGAGTAAGCACTACAAAGTCCACCAACTTTTTTTCTTGGCCTTTTCTGTTTGCGTTCCTTTGCTTCATTTGAGCTGAACCACTTCTGATGCAGCTGGACGACTGGGTGCTGTGCCGGTTGTACAACAAGAAGGGCGTCTGGAACAAGATGCAGCAGCCGTGCAAGAAGGAGGAGGAGTCAAGCTTCGGGGAGACCATGGATTCCCTGGGGACCAACGACGAGGCCAACTCGGGGAGCTTTCGGACGCCCGAATCCGACGTCGAGCACGACGCCTTGGCCGAGCTCGACGGCCTCGGACAGCTCGGAGTCGCCAACCCCTATCCATTCCCCGGCGGGCTTCCGCACGGGAGAGTTAACAGCAACTCCAATGGCTTCCAGTTGGTCGACAGATTGAAGGAAGAGAACAACTGGTTCATGGACATGAACTTCGACGACCTGCAGAGCTGTCTGGAATCGACGCCCGCCATTGATATGCTGAACCAGGAATACTACTTCTCTGGCCTTGCTTCTCCATTTTTCAAGCCTGGCCAAGGGAACATGCCACCACCATACTGAAGCTTTTGCTGAGGCACTTGTGCATATATTAATATAAACTGGTAGAGGAGTAGGACAGCAAGGTTTACAGATTGCAGCAACCACAGAGGAGAGAAACAATTTTCTGACAGAGAAAGAAAAAAGACAGTAGTATGAGAGATTCATTTGTTCATTTGTGTTCCAACAGAAGAAATGATGTTTTCTAGTACTCCATTTGCAACTTTGATGCCTAAAGGCCAAAACAAATCATTGGAATTATTACTAAATCGTGTAAAAATGTCATCTGCGTCTCAGAAATAACGAGAGCCAGTAGCTCAGATTTGATATTTGAAATCGTTAACTTATAAAAGAATATCGTTCTATTCTTTAACTCGACTTTGAATTAGTCAAGTGCTAATAATTCTGAACACCGAAACTCAAACGATTATAAAAAAACAATCAATTAACAAAAAATTTATCTAAAAATAAAGTACATAAGTAAAAAGATAAAAAGAAATATATTTTTTGAGAAAATATTTTTTCTTTAAATTTTGAATAAGTTGAAAATCATAAATTAGTTATTTAATATGCATGATATAGCATATGCTATGAAAGAGTAAGAGAATGAAATTATTTTCCCTCATCAAGGATAATATTTTTTAATAAGTTTTTCATGTTAATTGTTTTTTCTGATTGTCACACACAGATAAATAATAAGCATATTTTACCAAAATAAAATTTAAAAGTTTGCTTGAAATTGGTCATTTCTCGTTTAATCAAGGTTGCTGTAATTCTAAACTGGAGAATTCAGGTGCACCACTAAAACTAACAAAAAAAGCACACTCCACTGTCTGAGGATGCTGTCTCAAGTTATCTTTTAAATCTTTTTGGAATTGTGACAAGTAGCTGCACTTAGTTTTGCCATTAATCTTCAATCACCTGTAATTAATCTGTCGGTACTGACTACTGAGATGTGCAATTTATTACAGCACTACTTTCCCACATAAATCACCATCATGGTGTATTCATCTATTTATGTAGGCGGAGGTTAGCATTTATGCATCATGGCCTTGGCTTCTTTTCCTCCCCTAAAACTTAGTGAAAATGAGATGCTATAAAGCAATTCTTTCTCTATTTTGGATTATTTCACAAGCTTCCACAACGAATATTTCATATTTCGTCACATAGGAGAATAGGAAAATGTGAATTCTTTATTTATCGAAAAATAAGTCTGAGTAAAATAATGGTAAAGGTAGAAAGAAAACCAAAAAAATTGTCAAAACTAAGAAAAAAATACAGTGTGGCAAGTGATGGTGAAACAACAGAAGAAAATACAAGAGGATTAGAGGTGGTAAAGGACAAGCGGCCATGCTTAACAGCTACAAGCTCGCCTTGTTTCCTCCAAAAACTTCACTCGTGGCTTCAAAATCCAGTTCATAGTCTTGATTCTAAAATTAGAGTTATGGAATGAAACCTTCATCAGCTGTACAAGGAGCTGCATACATCGCATAGTTCCCGGCAAAAAGGATCTTTTAGTTGCGAAGAACAGCAGCATTAGATATTAGATGTTCTTAAGTCCTTTCTGGTGATCCCTTTAGAGACCAGGCATTCTTGAGGATTAGCATAAAAATAATCCTCCTCCTTCGGTCGCCCCGGGATAAACAGCCTTATTCTTGGCTGGCCCATTCGTCTCTTGTGTACTTGCTTGACAGCACCGGAAAATTGATCCCATGAAAGTTTCCCTTCCTTCAGCAGATCAAGAAGTTCCACAACTTTTCTTCTATCCAGCACAATGGTCTTAAGAAAGTCTTTGTACCTATATGGGAAGTATCTTTTATTAGAACTGAAATCAAACCAGAATGTGAAGAACAATATTCTCTAATCAGAGCAAATTCAAATGTCCATATATTTTATGGATGGACTAAAGTTCTTGTGTTCAGAGGCATGACCATTCAGTCAAAAGTCGCCTGAATCGAACAATGCACAAACCTGCGGTGTCCCTCAACAACTCTTGCCATGTTCCCATCATAACTAGGGACAAAAACATCACCAGCAACAGAAACAAGATAGTCCAATGCTGCCATTTGAGTAGAGTGGTTCTGAAAAGGTCTGAGCTCCTCTGCGCTAAGAAGCATCTCCTTACGTACCTGAGAATGGAAAGATGGATAAAAAGATCCGAACAATATTTCGGAAGCCACAAACCACATAAACTATACATGTTTCTTACAATTTTAGGAAAAGAAGCCCTCAAAGAAGCCAATCTCCTCTCTCCACCATAAATTTCCCCAGAGGCAATGTAGATTTGGGTGTCTTTGGTGAAGCCGAGTGCCTCCAACACCAATGTAATTTCCTCAGGTGTAAGGGGGCATAAACCATCCACTCTCTTCTTCTCAGAATCTATTTCTTTCTCTTTCCACCATGGAAATTCATACCTTAAATTGGAATGAAGAAAATTAATCATCGTATTTGTTATGAAGAACAATAGAGTAATTAAATTATTAAGAAGAATAAAAGGGCAGTGTACCTCATCTGTGTGAGTTCGTTTGTTTCTCTTTCAGAACATCCATGAGTACAACCAGAAAAAGCAAGCATATCCATTTCATATCTCAGGTGAAGCACAAGAAAAGGCCCACTTTTTCGAAGAATTGAAATGATCTTGTAACCCAGGGCCTCGATATGAGGAGCAAATTTTAGTGCCTCGTAGTTAACACGACAACGAAGCTTTTGAAGGCGTAAAGGAAGACCATTGTTTGCAAGCCTAGCATCAGTTTTATTAAAATGGACAATTTTGTGCTTCCGTATGAGAGGTAAAACCTGAAATCAAAACTGCAGTTCACACACCTGCATACATGAGGAACCAATAGGATATGACAATTAAAGGGCTTATTAAGTCCCCAAGTTACCTGCTTCAAGTAGTATTTCTCACTGGACCAACTTATAGGAGGCATCGAGAATATTTCACTATGGTTTTTCCTGCTGAATTTCATCGGAAGTGCCTTCACAATCTTGACTTCATCTCTCAAGGAATTTATGAAGTGGTCAATATCAAAAATATCGCCAAAATCACTGCAGAAGTTAACTCAATTTGATGACACTATTTTTTAGATGTAAAATCGCAATCTGTATTTCTCTAGGTAAAAAGATACAATCTTTACCTAGAATCAGCCCAGAAAGATGTTTTGTCAAGTTCAGGAACTAGTAAGGTTAGATTTAGGTATCGTGCAATTGTAACCATGTCGCATATCTGCAAGGACACAAGAACAAGTGACTATGTTACTTGCAGCAGTTTGCTGATAATACAGTTTGATGGTACTCGATGGGATGTTTGAAGGACAAAAAAGCACATATGATTGAATTTACAAACCGCAGCTCGCATTTGATTTAGGCCCCCATTGCAAGATACCATAAGGTAGCCATTATTTTTATAAATTCCTGAATAAGATGAAAGTGAATTTTAAGCAATGATCCAAAGTTCGGAATGAGATTGTTCAAGAAGAAGCAAAATGAAAGATCTAATAATGTGAACAAAAGCAACAATTTTTCTTTATAAGGTAGCAACAACTTAACGCTAAAGAAAGAAGAGAACTTCTGAAACTTATCTAGTATTATTCCAATTTCTGAATGGAGGATATTAACTTATTTGGAAGACACAAATATGAAAGTTTAAATCACCACTAACTGGTGGCATTAGAAGCTTCAGATAGTTTGATGTTTCCAATATCAAAGCTACAATATAACAGTAATGTTCAGTCGAATAGTAAAGCTAAATAATTAAAAAGGTGGGTTCTCTTGAGTAGGTGGATTTGGCACCACAAAATCTAGTTTAGTGCTGTCGACAGTGATTTGGCATGGATGTTAGTGCAATAAATTATTCATTTACTTCAGTAGGTAACAGAAATGACTATAGAAGTCATCTGAGTTATGTCCTTGTGTTGGCGGAATGTTTTGTTTCTATTCTTGTACTTCGATGCAACCTCCCAACCATGACCCAGTCATGCCATTTCAGTTTTGAAATGACAATGTTCTTGGATTGTGATAAATTGTCTAAAATTTTAAGTCTCAGTAGTGTCGAGCATTACACTATTTGCATTTTCTGCATTAACCTGTAATCTTATGTAAGAAACTGGCCTTTAGTTCAGTCATATAGCTTTAGAAGCCATCATAACTAGTTTCCACTTAATAATCATAACTTACTAGTGTTCCTTGCTAAATGGGTTACTAATTGCCCATGTGATCTACTGAAACTTTATTAATTAAACTACGGGCATTAATTTTGTAAAGGCTATTTTTAATTAAATACCACTAACTTGAGATATTAAATTGTTTAATTTTATCTTTTTCTTTTGGCTAGATGCTAAAATATTCTTGCTTGTATCTTCGAGTATGTTCCTTATGCTTACCTTTCTATATAGTAGAACAAAGAACTGAAGCTGGTACAGATTGAAGTTTGGGATTTCCTTATGCATGCTCAGAAAATGACAACACACTTGAGCTCTGGTTATTTTTATATGTAATATATAGAGCATACATCAAATGATCAAATACCTTTAGTGTAAGTAAATACTAGTAAATGTTATTTAATAACATAAATTGGACTTAAAACTACAACAATTCATCAAGTAATGGAATCATACTTGATAGTACTTACTCTAGGTGCTTTGACTAAGGACATAACAGTTTGATGTAAAAAAAAGTGTATTATGGGCCTTCTGCTCTAGTTTGGTTATGAACCCATTAGGCGTTTTCCTTTAGTTAAACTTCCTTTTATTTACGTTTCGACATGGGCCTTTGAAACTTTTTGATGAATAAAAAATTATATTCTCATTATTTTCTAAGCAGATACCTTAATTAAGGTTTAGGAGTAGATTAACTTAGTAAATCTCCATCCATTTGTATTAGAGTGAATTAACTCTTTGATCTTCATCAAATGGTTATGATCCTATCTCTCCAAACTTTAACTTCTGCTCGATCGTCCTCGTCCACGTTTAGTTATCGCTCTTCACTGCTGCTGCAGTGCTGCGCTACAGTGCCATCGCTACAGTAGCACCTCAACAGTATCGTTGTATGTTCTGCTTGCTGCTGCCGCAGCCGCCATCCCGTCCTGTTCCAGACCCTTGTTGCACTGCTTCTTCCAACGTGTCGCCTCTTGTGACATTGCCGCTTTTGCCGCTACCGCTTCAAAACTGCAGTAGCAGCTCTGGCCTGCCACCACTGCCATTTCACTGCATCCATTGCACAGCCCCTGGTCCACCATTGTGCAGCCTCCCTTGCACCACCATACTAGGTCTGCCACCATTCAGAAATGTAGACACCGTGAGCAACCTTGTCGCTATACACCTTCGCACTTTGGACGAGAAGCAATCGTGCCGCTGACCAGATCATTAACTGCTGCACAATCTCCATCACCACTTCGCCGCCTCCGATCACCAACACACAAAGCAGCTGCCCTCCATCCGCTGCTGTGGTTCTCAATCTGAAGCCAATCACTGCCAAACCAACAGCTACTCCCTTTGAATGCCACCGCTGCCTCTGTGCTACTTCAAACAAGATCTACTAGACAATCATGCAAGAACCACCGCCAGCCATCCAGTCAAAGTCACAACAACTTTACCTTCATCACCGATTTTCCTCATTGATCACTTTGCTTGCTATATCATGACAATTTTAGTACACTAGTCTTTTCAAAAAAAAAAAATAGTACACTAGTAGCGGGTTCATAGGGTTGTGTATTAACTTCACTAAATATTAGCCATTTTCTTCCCTATGAGTTCCACCATATTGTTCTCGTATATGCAACATCATGTTGCATTCACTTTTAAATAGATGTTGCTTGCTAGTCGATGTTTGCTTATTTTCATATTAGTTTGTGTTAACTTTTTTCTTTGCATCTCTCATATTAGATAAATATGTCGAGCAATACATCACCATATTAGTCGATCATTTAATTACAATAGATATGCCTTACCATCACATGTAGATTATGATTTGCAATCATCATATCATGTTCCACCTTCACATATCATGTTCCACCTTCACAGTCATACCCTCCTTTTAAGAAACCTCAGTGTATGAGACATTCAAGTCACAATTTTGGTTCTGGTTATTTTTTATAGTTGTTGGTCACTTTAATGTAGATAGTGCTTAGGGTTCTCTACCGTTTTGTCTTCTGCATGACCCTCTTATGCATGGTCTACCTCCACAAAGTTCCCCTTTTCATTAATCATCAATGCACCACAACCTAACACTGTTCGTCGTGTCAAGGATACATCATCCTTCATGGTGACATTGGTCCTAGGACATTCCTTAATTGACTAGCTAAGTTAGAAGATTTTTTTTATTGGTACAAAATGTCATATAAGCCTCGTGTTCATTTTGCCAAAATGAAACTCAAATGCTATGCAAAACATTATTGGCACAATGTTCAACGTGATAAGGAACGTCAAGGTTTTTCTCTTATTCATTTGTGGACTAAAATGAGAACTAAATTGAAAGAACGATATATTCCTACTCGATATCATTAAAACTTTTGGAGGAATGATTAAATTTGCAACACGATTCTTCAATTGTTCAAGTATACATGGAGCTTTTTGAAAAGGCTAAAACTCGTTATGACCATAATTATTGTGAATGAGTTGTCGTTTCGCATTTTGTTAATCACATACGACTTGAAATTAAATGTGAAATGCGACACCACGAGGACAGATCCTTAGATGATGCCTTTTATGAAGCTCTTTAGATTGAATGACATATATAGTCAAACTAGTAGTATTTTTCCTAGATTTTTGAGTGATTTGTGCCCACAACATTCAATTTCACTTGTGTCCTCGAATATTTGTTTTTCTCCTTTTGTTAGTCCATCATAGTTTTAGTTGGGGTGTTGTTTCCTAAAGATTTACATGTTGTTTGCACATGTTTACATTGTCATAGTATTGATCGCATTGCATCTCAATGCTCATTATATGTTCTTGCCATTGGCTCAAAGTCAGTTGGTCTTCCTTTACACGATCCACCTGATCTCCCACAAGATGATAGCTTTCATCTGGTAGAGGTCCATGCGCCATCTTTCGATAGTAATCTTGAGCCTCTAACCTCTTTGATAGTTGAGTCAACTCTCGTTGTTACTCCTCTTGTTGAGCTGATCATCACATATCCAATAGATATTCCTCTTATTAAGCTTATAGCTTCAGATTACATAGTTGTTTCTCTTACCAAATCATGAGTTGTTCTTTACAAAGATGATATTGTTTTGGAATCAACTAACTGACACAACAATTTTATCAAAACATTGTCTTATTATTCCATGTTTGTTTGTTGTCTCTTCCTTTAAGCAGGAACAGAAACATACAACTCACTTATATGACATTGATGTTTGCAAAGAGAGCCTTCTAAATATTCATCCTCCGAGCATATGACAGATTCATCCAGTTTAGTATATGTCGCATGTCTACTATTCCATATCGTCATACTTTTGGACTTTTAACACTGCCTCATCGTAAAACTTTTATCTAGTTTCTTGTCAAAAGCTCGATATTGGCTAATATTCACGTGGAGATTCATTCACAAAATTTACTTTTTTCTAATATGACTAAAAGCTTTGTTTGACGACCATAGCAGATTTATGAACGACTTGTGAATGCATATGTGATAGTTCATATGGATATAGAACTTTATCCTCACATTACTTTTACTGAGTTTTATGAGTGAGTCACTACTACTTTGAATATTTTCTGTAGGCAAGAATCTAATACTTATATACTCAATTTACTACATGATCTTAGCGTAAACTTAGTGTTTGATGTTGATGATTTTCACCCATATGCTGAACAATATTTGATGTTGACGATTTTCCCCACACGATGATCCCTTTGAGCTTCCTCCCATATCTATAGGTGCTTTTTCATTATACCTATTGGTTCATTGATTTTGAAGATTTTGAAGTTATTACATAAACATCATCAGTACTTCATGTTCCATTGGCTTGATCATTCGCTTGTTCTGGTTGCTTGGATTTTTTAAGTTGACTTCCGTCATCTTCATGTTGTTCTATATCATGTTTACCTTGTTGCAACTCGTAGGACCCAAGTTATTTTCAGCTTGGGAGAATTGATGTGGAATAAAAAAGAGTATTATGGGCATTCTACTCTTGTTATTGGTCTTTAGTTATGGACCTTCTGCCTTTAGTTTTAGTAATGAACTTATTAGGTTTTTTTTGTTTTTAGACTTTCTTTTAATTAGTTTCTCTTTTATTTAGGTTTTCATGTTATCTAGTAAATGGAGTATTTAGAATCCTACAAATACACTTGTATGGTTTCTTTGGAACTAAGACTTTGATGAATAAAAATTTTCTCGTCATATTCTAAGTCGATAACTTAATTAGGGTTTAGAAGATCTCCGTTAAAGTTTCTCTCCTTTTGTATAATGAGGACAAACAAAGATATACATTAAACAAATTACACCTTACAAAGGACCTCAAAGAAAGAAGAAAACATAAACGCTAGAAATTCTCCATGAATGATGGAATGTATGGATTGTGGTAGACAAGATCAAGTTATATGTAAAAAGGACATAGAAACTACAACTTTGCTTAACCTTACAAAATCTTTTGAACATCCTTTTAATTGCAGAAACTCATTTGTGATGTCAATCAAGGCTTGGGTGACTTAAGGAAACATTTAAATACTCTGTCAGAACCAGGCACTTAATGATCCTGGTTACCACATCTTTATCCAGTGTACATACAATTAAACTTTATAGTTCAGATCATTCACCTTCAGTCACGAAAAGCTAGTGTTCAATGATCTTTTAGATCCCATTGAATTAAACCCAATGAATGTATGATTTTATTTGTCATTTGGCTGGCTCACAAGGGACATCCATCTTTTGAAAACCAGGTAAGCCAACAGTCATCAGTAGTAAGGGAAATATCATCTGATTACAACCTGTAAACTACCATCCCATTGACTATCTTTACATTGAATTTTCCTATCAAAGTTATAAAACTAAAAGAGCTGTCCCTTAAGAAAATTAAAATAGCAACCATGTAGCAGTACTCTCATATCGACATTTATACCAATAAAAGGAAATTCACTATAGTATCCTTGCTATGTAGATGAGAAATCTCATCAAGTTTGTCTAGATTTTAGACCATTATTTCCAACGTGGCATCTATTCAACAATATCTAATATGCTTTTCTTCACACCTCAGAGCACTGAAAGATAGTTCATCTTGGAGTTAGATATGCACTGATGCACTTTATCCTTAAACATAATATCAGTATCTAATATGCTTTTCTTCACAACTCAGAGCACTGAAAGATAGTTCATCTTGGAGTTTAGATACACACTGATGCACTTAATCCATAAACATAATATCAGGTCTTAAAATAATGATAAATGTAGTTAAGAATGGAGGGCAACTGTGTCCTGAAGCGCGTTCGAATTTCGTTGTCAGGTAATGCTCCATTGCAAATACTTGTAAAGATTGGACTCTGGCTTTTGATTGTAACTACAGAAAGACAAACTCTTCTACACTGTAATATTTCGTAATTAAATGAACTAATCGATCATATCCCTCGGATCCTCCCCCCTTGTTATTCCATAATTTATGATTTATATGAAGTGCAATTATTTTCTCATAAGTTTAATTAATCCCCAATTTTTAACTCACTTAAATCAATAAAGCATGATAGTCCCTATAATCTAGCCAACACTATTTCCACTAAGACAAATGACCATTCACTATATAATCAACAGCAAAATCATGAAATTTGATCATCTGAACTCGCGGATCTTAAGAAGTTCCAGTTAGACTAAAAGAAAACCATAAACTCAGGACCACTATGCTTAACAACTTAATCATCCCAGATCATAACCAAAATTTTACTTAAAAGAAAACATAACCCCAAATTTCACTCAGGAATCAGGTAACCGTTATGCACAGTCATAGTAGAATCAGGAGATCAAGCACATCAAAGACTTAAAAAAGATGAAAACTTTAGTCAATAAACGAAAGAAATGAGTTCTGGGGAGCAAGAAAGAAGGTGACTTTCCGATCAGGCCGCGACCTAGATCCAACATTTATCATAATTGCACGAATATAGGGCGAGAGAAAGAAGAGGACTCACTTCGCGGGAGGAGTGCGGGAGGGGAGGGCTGCGCCCCGGCGAGGCCGTGCTCGTCGGCCCCGAGGACAGAGAGGTTGGTGGCGTTTGGGAGGCTGGCGCGGCCGTCGAAGCAAGCCGCCGGCCAGGACTTGAGCAACCTTGGTTGCCACACTCCGGCCAAAGAGGTCAGCTGCATCACGGCCGTCCATATCAGGATGCTCGTCCCCACCCGCAGCACCCACGTCCTCATCGCCGCCTTCCGACCGCCGCCGGACCTGGTCGCCTGCGCCGGTGGCTTCCGCGACCTCCCGTCATCCACCATTCGCCCCTCCGCCGCGACCGGCTCCCCAAAAGAAGCCGAGTCTTGTCCGCAGCAGCATTTGTTCATCTTTGTTTTATAAACAACTCCAATTAGACTTTAGAAAAGGTGGGAATTTGAGGTAAAAGTGGAACTAAGACAATGAAATAAAAATGCAATTTTTAATTTTTTTTATTGTGGATATCTATAAGACTTCATATGCATATATTAAAAAAAGAAAGAAATTTATTAAAAAATTGTAATAAATAACGAGAATAAAGAAAAAATTACACCAAAATGGGAGTAGTGGGGGACAGTTAAAAACTCATTGATATGTTATTTACACCACTAGGAAGTTATTGATTTTTTTTACCAGTTTCTTTTTTTTATGGTGCAATTTCGCTTAAATTTTGGGGTGTTTGTTAGATATGTGTGCAATAAAATATCATATTAAATTATCATCCTTTTTTTTTGGTATTGGACTATGACATGTTAACATACATGGTTGCATTTATTTAATTAATTTGTCCCTTTTTCTAAGTTTAAGAATTGTAGAAGTGCCACTTGGGTGTATGATCTGATCTGGTTTTGTGCCTTTTAGAAGCACATGAAATGGCTTAATCTTGTCATGGATGTTTAGTCAAATTGAGATAGAAGGTTTATTTTACTTCACGGAAACAATGCTAAGAAACATATCTTTTTAGGATAATGTACTGGTTTTACAAATAGAGTAGATCAATCACATCATGGAGATCTTACTATGATCAATCACTTCTTTTCATTTGATTGCTTGGGTACAAAATTCAGGCTGGCATTGTGTAGTAGGAATTAAATGGTTTGATTTCTTTCGTACCACCGTTTTCTTATTCTGATTGTGTGGGTGATAAGTTACCCAATTTTATGACAAAATCAACTTTATTAGCATTGTATAAATGACCATGGAAGCTGCTCTCAATAGTCAATTCTCTCTCCACACACACATATACACAAAAAAAGGCTTATAATAATAAACAATATCAAATTTAATTTTAATTATACGATCATTTAAAAAAATAACTTTTATTATGATTATCAATATTAAATTTGATAATCTGTATCATCCTTAAGGGACCTATCTAACAAAATTGTTAATAAACTTTTCAATTAATCTGTCTCTTTTGGTACTGACATGGTTAATTGATTAACATATTCGAATGAGTAACTGATAAAAATTTAATTCAGTTAACCAAACCGAAATATTTAATTCAAAATTAATGAAATTAACGAATACTAAACTTAACAGAACTCTTTTGGGCAATTATGAATAATTAATCAAAAAATTAGTACAAAACTAGCATTAAGTGATACTTAAAAGTATTTATATTATTATATTTTTTTTGTAAATTCATTATATGTACATTGAATTTGTATTTTTTTTATTCAATCACATCTCGATATCTTAATTATTTATTAAGTTTTGTCTTTGGTTATGTTCAAGTATAGTATTTATGTTTATTTTGATAGCATATTTTATTTGTTTTTAATATATTCTAAGCATGAGTTTAATATTATTTTCACAATATTTTTTCAGAATTTATCGTACGGAACTGAAATTTTTATTTAACAGAAATCAGTTAACCTAGATTTTTTTTATCCAGACAACATTTTTTTAATTTGGTTAACTAATCAAATTATTTAATTAATTAGTTAATCGAATGGATTGGTGTTTATCCCTGTTTTCGTTTTGTAAAGAATATGTGATCTTATTATTTTCTTGGGAATCTTTTTTTTTTTTTATGTTAGGAAGTTATCAGTCTTGACGCTGTCAACTGCCTCCAGACAGTCATAAAAGCTGCACCTATTTGTTTGATCAATCAAATCTTAGGTTGGATAAATTGTCACCATTCAGATCTGTATCATTTTGAATAAGTTTTCATATTAACTTCTTTATCTAACAACCTAGCCGTTTAAAAAAAAAGGAAAAAATAAAGAAAGGGAAAAATAGATTAAAAAAAAGAAGGACCCAAATTAAAGAGAATGAAATTATGTGAAATGAAGATAGTCATGAGCTTATAAGTATCTATTATTTTTATCATTTAAGATATGTTTTAAATTCGTGAAGGTCATATGGACCTAAAGTAAATAATTTTTTTGAATGAAAGTGAGATGACTCAATGAGATGATAGATCCGAAGGGAGAAGAATGTAAAATTTAAGACAGAAAGAATAAAAATTAATTTCACATGAACAAAAAAATGTACAAAAGTAATCATATGCTTATAAATAACTACCATTATTGTTTAAGACATATTTTAAATTCATACGGACCATATGAGTCAAAAGCGAATAATTTACTTGATGTGTCTTAACTTTGAGATTGCTTATACTATTCTTTATCACTTTTAATGTGATTTATTAGGTGTATTTGATTTGATGTATTAGCAAGCAATTATATTTATTGTATAGAAAATTATGCTGAAAATATAGTTACAAAAATTAAAAATAAAATAATAAATTTTAAAATTTGTTTACATTCTTAATTATTTATTTGTTAATATATTATAATATTTTAACTACATATTTACATAAAATTTAAAATTTTAATCAAACAACATAATTTATTTTTTAAAATTTTATTTATATCTATTCAAATAGAAAAATTATGATAAATAAAAACCAAAAAATACTTGTTACTTGACCAACCACCTCAATTGAAGGTTTTGCGATGTCGAATTTTGCTTTGTTTTGATTCAACACAGATTTATGTGTTGGCGCTATTTTTATTTTTGTATTCCTGATTTATCTAAGACTGGGTTATGCAGCTCTGATTCCTTCATTGGTACTAGGCCGAATAAATATATTTTTGAACTTTCTCTTTAAAATAAAAATATTAAAAAGTGAGCATTCCAACACGAATCTCAATAATCACTTGTTCCGATTCTACGTAACAAAATTTTTAACTATAATTTTTTTATATTCTAAATTTATAATTAATAAGAGATTTCACGTTCACATGATGTCCCTTTAGTTTTCTCTTCAATTCTTTATGTATTAGAGTAACACTTGAGGATTGAATTTAACTGCCGAAACTATTTTTTTTGGATCACTAGTATTTTATATTTCATTTGTTGATGTTACGTGGCAATTTGTTTCATATAGTTCATTTAATTAGAAAATGAGTTTCGAAAAATTCAAATATGTAATTTCTTTTTTGTGAAAATTCAACCAATACAAGACAATTTAATTGCTCTAGAATTTGTTGGAGGATTGGGCGGAACTATTCTTAATCGCTTAATAGTTGGTAATAAGAATATTGATAATAATCTCATCCGGAAATGCCTTTTGATAACAAAAGTGTTTAGAAATCGGGATTGTCCCGATCCAATCCAATTTTGGTTAAATTAGATTAAGCAAAATGACGACAATGATATTATTGGATCGTATACAATCCAATTAATTGGAGTTGAATCAAATTAGATTATTGGGTCAACCGATTTTTTTTCTAATATTTTATATTAGTTATATTATGATAAAAGTAATAATAATGTATTCTCCTAAAATTTTCAAATATATAAACTATTTTATGATATAGTTTAATTTTTAAATATTTTAAAATTTTAAACT
The DNA here is from genome assembly GCA_001647135.1 of Pontederia paniculata. NCBI lineage: Eukaryota > Viridiplantae > Streptophyta > Magnoliopsida > Commelinales > Pontederiaceae > Pontederia > Pontederia paniculata. Next base: position 14,637 of record LTAE01005641.1, read on the forward strand.
AGAATAAATTAATTCTGTTTAAAATAAAAATAGATGAATAGTCAACTTATCTTCTCGAGTATCGGTTTTGAAAAAAAAACAGAATCCGATGATTGAATTATATTTTGATCAATTTTAATTTAACATTCCAATCATCGAGTTAATTCGAATCCGATGAAATTCACCTTGTCATTGGATAGGACACCACATTTTTCTCAAAACTTATATATTAAATCTGCACATTAGATAAATAACCATTTTGTTCCATCATGACGATTAAAATATTTAACGACATTCTAATTATTATAATGTCATATAGTTGTCAGCATATTCTTTTACTTCTTCTTTTGTAATTATGGTATTTTATAGCATTCGATGGTTAAATCGTTATATATATATAAGATTTAATGGGTGTGTAAATCACTTTTTGATTTATACTATGTCAATCAATATATCTGATAATTGAAATTAGATCTAACATAAATAGTCAGTTTTTTATTCAAAAATAAAACTAATCTTTTTATTTGAAAAATAAATTACTTACATCAAATTTAATCTTAACCATCAAACACTTGATTAATATGTATAAGTCAAAAAATGATTTACACACCCATTAAACCCATATATATATATAAGAGAGAGAGAGAGAGAGAGAGAGAGAGAGAGAGAGAGAGAGAGTTTTAGCCTTACGGATTACTCATTAATAGTAGTCAAATTTCAGTGGTTTGATTTGTTATTGGGTCGACTTTCCTGATTTGCTTATTGATTTGAGAGCACGATTTGTTATTGGGTCCACTCACTAGATTAAGTAGTGCGTCCTGCTTTAAACTTTGACCAAACGTCAAACTTACAAGCAAATGCGTCTATACATTTAATTCTTTAAAACTGTATATTTTGATCTAAGCAAATGAATCAGTAATCGGAAAGTTATAAAATGTACTAATTAAAATTTAATTCCAACTCTTAGATGTACTGATTTATGTGTAAATTAAATCTTTGATTTATGCAAATCGAGCTCAATTAACAACAGGGATATTTTATTAATGCCACGTATATTTAATTTCTAGGTAATATACATGGTTTGTGTAATTTATCTCTCTGCCACAAGTATGTTTGTTTGGCTAATTATGCCACGCCATCGGGAGTTGTGTTGTTAGTATCATCACCAACGTCCACTGATTACAACATTTTGTCAAGATTTTTTTATTAATTTATTATTATATAAATACTTTCAAACATGTAAATTTATCAATGATTTTAATTTTCAACTAAGAAAAAAGTGAGTTGAAATGGGAAGCAACTTAGAATTGAGATGGAGTGAGAAATAATTAGTAAAATTTTTTTATTAAAAAATTTACTTGATATAATTAGATGTGTGATCAATAACACAAATTAATCGAATTAAATTTAAAAATCATAAAAACAATTATTTATTTATTATAATATTTTTTATTCACTATTCACGAATAAAAAAATCAAACTTCTTTAAATAATATTATATATATATATATATATATATATATATTCACATATAATTGAACTCACACTCCATACCTCACATAATACATAATTGAACTTGCACACTTCATAACTCAACTCCATTATGTGGATCATAGAATAATGGACCAGACCAGTTGTTAAATACTGAATGGTGTGAAATCACTAGTTGACCCTATCGATGTAGATGACATCGAATGGTCCTAGTAGGCATCAACACTTTTCTAGTTTCCTACATATTTGTTATATATAAAAACTATAAAATTAGAAATGAATGGATGGTTACTCATTTTCAAATATTTTTTTATTTTTAATATAAACTAAAGTTAGAGTGTCGTTCTCACTTTGGACTTCAATGAAAAGAAACACCGAGCAAACCCCAAATTCGTAATTGCTCTTTTTTAATAGAATTAGTTATTTTCCACATTTTAGATATTTTTATACGGGTTTATCTTGATATTTTCTATTATTTTCTTTTTTTGTTCTTTTGTCCTATGTTTTATATAAAAATGAAAATAGGTATCCCCTAATACCCAAATTAACTTGATTAAAATTAGGTTGGATCAAATTGTACTCTAATTCCTTTTTTAAGTCAAATCAAATCAGTTTCATTGTATCTTGGTCGAGTCAGTATCATCCATCAATACCCTAAGAAATAGAATGGTAGAACTCTAAAAGATTTATTGTTAAATTTGAGTTTAATGCTATCATGTTAATTTTGAATAGAAAATTTTAAACTTGCATCTTCTTTTTAATGGGGTTTTATCCATATCCAACATACACTACAAGAGAAGAATAAATATGACCGCAAAAGTCATCGCTAATAGAGACAACTCTATGACGATTTAAGGATGGAGAATATTTCATATTTTTATTTATATGATTAGCAATAATTTAATGATGGAGTTAATGATGACTTTCACTTTGTCGATAAATTATCACAAATAACAATTGTTATTGATTTTTAACGATGATGTCTTTATCGCTAAAGTATATTTTTTTAAGAAAAAAATTAAGCATTAACAAGATTTAGCTATGAAAATTTGAATCACTAATTCTCATGCTCTAAATTTCATCTTATTTTCCTCTTTTTCTCATGCCTTCTTCCCCTCCTCGTTGTCGTTCGTCGACTCTGACACCAACCTGGTGAACTTCTCCTTCTTCCTCCTCATTTATTCTTCTCACCCCCCTCTTATCCACTGCGACCCGTCGACCCCCTCCTCATCCTCTCTGAATGAAGGAGTAGGTTGGCGTGTACGACAGCAGCTTGTCCAAGGAGGTTGAGGAGGGAGGGGGAGCGCTACTTGCTCCCGCCCCGGCCTCCTCCCTCATCCAAGGAGGAGGAGGAAGGGTCTAGCTGGTGTGGCCGCAAACCCGCCCTAAGGGAGGAGGAGGAGGAGGGGGTCAACGGGCGGCGCATGCCGCCCTCCTCCCTCTAGACGAAGGTGAGCAAGCGTCATTTGCGCCCGCCCTCTCCTCCTCTCAGTTTATATCGCACGCCATATTCATGAGAATAGTTAAATTTAATAGTTAATTTTCATCAACGTAGTTGATATAGTTAATTTTACTTTATTATGTTTAGTTAATCATAGCATAATTTAATCATATTTAGTTGAAAAATTATATAGTATAATAAGACATGAATAAAGATGGATTTCCCGGTAGAAATATGAAAATGATTACGTTCATGAAGATTTTAACAATAGTTGATGAATTTTTAATATTTGCATATGAATACATAAGTTATGCCCTAACAATGCTTATATATTTTATTATTATAGAAAACTTAGAAACTAATTTTACATGTTATGAATAATATTTTATATATGGTTATATCTCCTTTTTCGAGATGTATTTTCGTACATGCTCATATCGTGCTTGTGCTTGTCAAGCCATGTTTGACAATGCATGCACGTGCTCTTGTATGCGTCTTGTCGTGTCATGCTACAAACACTTCTTCTTTGGCATATGGCCTGATCCAACATAATTTTGGTCGTGCGGCCCATGTCGATCCGGATTGTGCCGGGCGGGCCATCTTTTTTTAAAATTAATGTTTTAATCACCTTTAAAAAAGGTAACATATTCATATATAAGAGTGAGCCATAAATACATCCGTAATTAAGTATATAAATATATAATCTATATAAGAGTAAAACTATAAATTTATAAGTGTATACTATTAAAATTTATAACTTGTTCCTTTTTATATAAAATATTGATAAGTTATAAATATAACTTATAGTCTTTATAGCTTATTTTTTAATAACTTATGTTTATAGTATTATATATGTATCATCTTTTAGTGTTATAACTTATAACTATATGGTTATTATATAATTATATACTAGTATTATATTCTGATACTCATATATTATTCTATTATATTAATTTAATATGTTATAATTATTATATATAGTGATACATATAGTTGTATAATATATACTATTATTAAAATAGTAATCATATATTCAACACCGAAAATTATGTGGTTCGGCTAAAAGTTAGCCTACGTCTATGGCGGTTATCATGTTGTCCACTATAAAATAAATAGATTACAAAAAATAATAAATAAATAAGTACAATGATAAAGTAATCATTAATCACCGTTACTATAGAGCTTTTCATTTTCATCATGATACAACAATATAAAGATTCATGATCTTGTGTTCTATCCTCGACATCATACTAATCTTTTAACATGATATAAGTCTCCATCGATTGAGCGTTCATTTATTCCTTCATTCATTCAATACTTGAGAACCTGTAGAAACATTGTTCTGATGCTACTGTAGACATCAAAATAGCTAAAAGATCACGAGCTAAGACGAAGAGCACTAGATAAGTGCGACTATTTAATCTCCACCACATCAAAACATCAAAATCTTGATCGAATTCATTTGGACGAGATAAGTAGTCATGTATTTCCATAAAAGGAGGGGATGAAGAGGAACCTTCACCCAAATTTTGTACCCTCTTACTCCCTCGATTGAAGAAAGTCATCGAAATCATGAGTTGTTAGATCTAGGCACTACAAGGGGGCATGATGAAAAAGATGCTTCCAGTACACGTATACCAAATTTTGCATCATAAATATCATATAGATGATATATTATATTTTCATTATCATAATTAGGATTAGTAAATTCATCAATATTTAAATCAGGATGACTTGCAATATAATTATCGAGAAAAAAAATAAGGTCTCATTCTAGTTACATTATATCTTGGATTCATCATCATTGATAAATTTTCTGCATGAGATAATTGATCCCAATAATCTAAAAAAATATTTTCCATATTATAAATTATTGTATCAAACTCATTAGATAAATTACATTTCTTTTCAAAAAACAAGTTACCATTTCATTATGTTGATTAATTAATATATGTGAAGTGGGTGAGTAAACACCTGAAAAGTCTACGGTAGCATTATAAAAAACTCCAAGCATTTCCATAACTGCCTGAGCATTTTCCCATTGAGCTACAATAATCCGAATCAATCGAGCTTCGCATTACAATCGAGATATAATGATCAATTACTTGCTTATATAGAATGCAATTTCTAAGCATATCATATGTAATATTCCAGATTGTTCTATCAGTTTTTAAAATTAAGATTATAACACCGACAAATATATTTAAATTCTTGTCTTATAAGTCCATAATGACATATTAGTTATTATTGCTTTAATAATATTAACTATCTCAATAACTTCTTCTAATCATGCCTTAACAAATAAGTTAATAATATGACATGCACATTTCTAATGAAAAAACATCCATTCAATGAAGGTTTCAAAGCTTTTAGCAATATTATTAGCACTTGCATTATCAAGTGTATGACAAAATATTCTATGTAAAGACAATACTCATAATCTACTTGTTCTATAATGATTGTAATTTGCAAACCATTATGAGAATGTTCAATTGGTTTATATTTAGTTATTCTTTTTTGTAATACCCAATTTATATCAATTCAATGTATAGTAACACACAAAACTCTATCACCATTTAAAGAAGTACATCACTACTTAAACTAAACTTGCATTTATAACCATAAAAAAATCATTGATTCATTTTTTCGTACATAATATTTTAATTGCATCTTGTCTAACAATTTCCTACTAATATTGTTTTTAAAGCAGGTTGAATATAATTTTCATGATAATGCAAAATCTTAGGATTTTTGACAAATGAGTATGACATTTATGCATGTGTAACAAATCTTGCTAAACCCTCATGCATATGCTCTTTAAATAATGAGATCTAAGCCATTCCACGACCAAAATTCACTAATTGAGTTTGTTATGGTAGTTGACCTATTAATTTTTTTTCTCTAATTTGCATATGATTGATTTCTAAATGTCGATGCAACTGGTTGATGCCTTGAGAAGAGTTGGCACCATAGATGGCTTTGCGAATTTTGCAAATAGCTCTATTTTTTCTTTGAATCACTTTCATCTATTTTTTTTCAAAATAAATTCAAACTTCACTAATTAACTTTATAGTTCTTCATTTTTTATTTATTACCTCATCGGACCTAATAGTCTCGGCTGAAGTATTTGAAGGTCGAGCAACTGCAGGAGGTGCATAATATATTTGATTCATACAACTAGTTGAAGACTCTATTAATGGAGTTATATTTTCCACGTGTCCAAATGATTGATCAAGATGTTCAACTGCCATCGTAGAGTTAAATTTTTTTCCACTACCATATGGAGTATCATATGGTCCATATTGTCCTCTAGGGATATCCATAATATCCATATCCGTGCTGAAATAGATCCATTTTTCAAATAACGAGCTAGCCACATGCCAAAAGGTGTGTTGTCGCTTAGCGTGCCATGTGATGTGGGTGTGTTGCCGAGCGACGCACTATCATTTGCTCGACAGCACTGCCATTGCCCACAACAAAGTGATGCGATAACAGGATTGTAGGCAGCGATAGGACAAGGATGGGTTCAATGGGACAGGATACCGTCAGGTCGCGAAAAAATAGAACTTACTTAGGGTGTGCCATTGTGACGTGCCCAAACCTTATATGGGCGGGCACAACATGGGATGACATAGGCACGATGTAGATGCCCCCTGATTGTGCCCGTACCAGGTTGGGTTGGCACGCCAAAGTGAGTGTCAGTGCCTGCGTCGAGCCGGCACAAGGCCATATCTACTCCTCGTGATCGTGGGAGTGACACGAGTTGTGGCACACCACATGAGGAGTATGAGTTGGTGATTGGTCTTGGCACTCAGACAAATAATATTCTATACCTTCATATAGTGATATTATTGCATTTCCTTAATGAATAAATATAAAATGACACGAGTTAATCATTTTAGTATGCTTTCATTTCAGAATATATTCATTATGACATTAACTAGTCATCATGTCAAGACTTCTGGTAGGTTATTCTATTGGAGATCATTCAATTACCTTATCAAGATGACTCGTACAATCCATTTAAGGTAACACTATTGTATTTTTTTTAAATTGGTTTACAAACTAATAGTAAATATTTTTTCAAGCCAAGTATAAATAGGAGGAAAGCCTTCAAGATGTTGTAATAAGGAAGGTATTTAATATAGAGCTTCTAGTCGACTTAGAGGAGTATTATTTCAACTACCGTCGAGATGTAATGTTTGCCACCAGCGACAACATTCTTGAAGCTAAGGACAAGCATACTCCACATAAAATAAGTTTGATATTCTCTTTGAGAAACTTGATAAGTAATTTTTAAATTAGATGTTTATTTTTTCAACACTTATCATTTTGCATTTAGAAGTCAACAATCGACAAAAATAATAGATTGTCTGAGTTGGATGCGGCAATGCCATTGTAGAGGTTCCATTGGGTTCATAGAGCATAACCGAAAATTGGTATTTTTTTAAATTTTCATAATTTTGATTCTTATCATAAAATAGTTCAATTAAATTGTCTAATACGTGATTGATGTATGAGTTGTCGAGTGACGATAAGATTGACTTTCAAAAGGTGTACCAAGAAGTTTACACGAATAAGATCAATTAATTCGTCTCGAAGCAAGCAAAAACTATGATGATATCTTTTTGTAACCCTCATTTCAAATCTATCCTCAATTTTTTTATATGGAGATTAACTATTTTCATTGGTAGGAGTCGTATGATTTGCTGATGCGGAGAAATATAAGGATAACGTTGACGAATACCTCGAAGTCGACGAGAAATTATGTGTAACGACCCGAACACTCGAGTGAGCGGAAGCTATTTATAACAAATCTCGAGAACCCGAATCATCACAGTTGACACATAAGTAATCATAAACTCATATACAAATATATTTTAGCAGTTATAAAACTAAGATTTCACATGTATCATAAAGATAAAACAAACACAAAAAAAAATGTATCATAGTTGTAGGATCTGGATGGCACCGAGAGGGGGGGGGGATGAATTGGTGTATAAAAAATTTCACTACTTTTGTTATGCTAGATTAGTTGAGTTATATTTAGCGGAAGCATATAAATTCAAAGGCAAGTAGATACAGAGAGAGAGAGACCAGAGAAAAACAAACAAACACACAAACATAAAGTTTGTTGACGAGGTTCAGCCGAACTCCTGACCTACGTCCCCGCTCCGATCTTCTCGCACCCGAGATCTCTGGAGATCACTAACTCCTTCTTCAAGGGCGAAGACTCCCTTACAAACTTCTCCTTTCTTGCTCGAGGACAAGGAGACAACCTCTTACAGTTCACTCAACACTCTTGATCCCTTCTATCATGGATTCTTCCCTCGAATCGCAAAAGGGGAACTAAGACTTTCTATCGCTCAAAGCTCACACTGAATATTTGCCAAAGTTACTTACCAAGACTCTTGGGATTACAATATATACTCTGCACTAATGACCCAATTCTCTCACTCAGAAAACTAGCCGTTAATGCAGGTATAGTATCTTCACCTACTCCTCGGTCGTCCACTGCTTCTGCCTTGGTCGATCGCTGTTTTGATGAAGTCTCCACTTGAACTGCCGCCTGGTGCTTCGGTCGTCCACCGCTCACCCCCGGGCATCCGCAGCTTCAAGTGTCGAAGTCTTTCTCCCTCAGTCAAGTTTCTTTGGACGTCCGCCACCACCTGTGGCCACCCGATCTTGACGTGAGTACCTCTCTTCAACTGATCTCTAGTCGCTCGTTGATTTCACTTCAGCCTCTTGGACGCCCACTCTCCAGTTGGAGAGTGCGGTCAAGCTCCTTCGGTCGCCCGCGCTTCATCTTC
>LTAE01005642.1:2898-27831 GCA_001647135.1 Pontederia paniculata
CGGATCTCCGAACCTCCGCGGGGATCCCCATTCCCCGAAATTTAATAAAAAATATTTTTAATAAAGAAAATATGCAATAAAATCATAAAAAAATGATATTCATAAAAATATTATATTATACATATATGTATTTAAAAAATATAATTTGTATTAATGAATAAATACTATTTAAATAGTGTTATATTAATATAATAAATTTTAAAATATTTTAATAAGTATATATATATCTGCGGAGGTCGGGAATCCGCGGGGCGGGGGCAATGTTCCCCGCCTCGATCCCCGAATTGGGGCGTGGGGGAACTATGCCCCCAATCCCCGCCTCCACGGGGAAAAAAATTCTCCAAAGTCGGAGCCCCAATCGGGGAACCCCCGCGGGGATCCCCAAACTTCGGAGAGTTTTGCCATCCCTAATTTGGAGGTATTACAATTTTCATAAATAGTTCTGAACTTTAATTTATATTAAATTGATTCTTCAACTTTACAACTAATTAATTGACTTTCTTCTTGGCTTGAGATATAAATATTTTGACCATAATAAATATAAATATGCAAAACTTAAGGGGACATTTAAGAAGAAACTAGTTGGAGATGAACTTTTTTTTTCTTGGAAATCAAGGATGCCTTGCTAATAAAGCATCTAACCCTATGATAGTCCAATCAATTAATAGTTTTGGATGGATGGAAAGCAAAGATGACTAGCTTATTCATTTCAATTTGTCAATCACATCCTTCTATCATATTTCATCTAAAATTTTATTAATTATATTTTTAATAATAATATAATAATATTTTTTATCATTATTTATCTAATAAAAAATATTAAAAAACAAAAGCCAACAATATGATAAAAATATTTTATAATAATTAAATATTATTTTAAATCTCTTACTTTTTTGTGTAACATTTTTATTATATTAAGAAAGTAAGATAAGCATGATATTTTATAATTGTTAATAAAGAAGATAATATAATTTTGGATGGAATCTAAAGGATGAATGACAAATTAAGATAAGTTCAAGAACTAAGTCTATAATATAGGGTTAAATGTAAAAATAAATTACACTTGAGGAGTGTTAGAACTTAGAAGAAAATCCCCAAAAAGAATAATTATCTTAATAAATTTTTGTCGTGGTCACAATTAAAAAGATATAATTTTTATAAGACTAATAAAAAAATCTTGAACATAACAAGGTTTATAAGTATATTATCTGCAAATAAAATTGAAGGATAAGTTAAATGGTGATTGAAAAAAAATTGTTTATGTAGCTTTACTATATGTCCAACATTTAAGGAGGAAATTGAAAAATTTGTTACATCAAACGAAGAAGATCTTTCATGAATATAAAGTAAAAACATTAATCTATTATAAACTAAAGTTGAAAAATGAAAGTAAAATTCAAACAAAATTAGGAGATCATATTCACGAAGCAGTCGACCTTGACATTGCATTATATGGACTTCAGTCATTCTTCACGACATCACTATAAAAATGTTGTAGACAAAAAAATATGATTCATAAAATTGTCAAATTGCCCCTTTCCCATTTGTGACAAATCTTGGAAATATTATACATGTAATTGTCGGCTTGAAGGAGCAACAATTGGTTGTAATTTATCAACAGTCAATTATAAAACAACAAACGAACGAGTAAATCATACTCCTAAGTTTCAACAATTTTCTAGAATTAAATTACTTTACAACAAATTTTGATCTTTTTTATTGATGAAACAACTCTGGAAAGCAAAATTTTCTTTTGGATTCCCCAATTATCATTGCACAAATTTTAATATCATTCATTATATGATCACTTTATTTATTTTTATATTATATACTATTTTATAAATCGTACAAGGTTGATTACTATAGTCAAAGCGTAACATTATTTAGTGACATCAAAAATTTAAGATTGGTAATAATCACAATTATTTGAATCCATCAATTTGTAATTGGTTAAGTTTGAGATCTCAAGAGTTTCAAGAACCTTACCACATTTATTTATTAAGAATTGCGTCTCATTTAGCATTTTATTTATAACTATAAGTGGGTATAATTAGGTTGCAAAGTCTTTTTCTTCATCTTTTCTATTTATTTACATTTATTTTCTCATGTCATATTTCTTACTATTTATATTAAAAATAGATACGTTAGTGTCATTAAAATTCACATTAATAAATCTTTAGTTAGTTGATTCTTTATATAATCGTACTTTTAAAAAATAGGATTATTTAAGTTAAATAAAAATTCTATAGTGTCTTTTATTATTTTTTGTTGTCTTGGATAGTGCTTCATTTTATGTACCTTGCACACGAGAATGTCCCAAATGAGAAAACAATAATTAGTTTATGTTCAAGTGTTCAACTTAATTAATCATTTTTGGGTACAGAAAGATGATATATATATATATATATATATATATATATTTTGTTTTTTTTAAAACATGCATGTATTTTACATACATAGATTATGAAAATGATGTAGTAGAATTATGTGTAAAGTATGTAGACCAGTTGCCTCTTTGGAATGGTTTGTGTAACATTGCGTGTGAAAAAAAAAAATGAAAAAATGTGAATGTAGGGTATTATGTGTTTAAATTAAAATTTTTTTTTATATACATTTAACTCATATATGTATTCACAAGTAGTGAGATAATATTTAGGGAAGGAGGTTTCGTAAATTTTATTTTAACATATGTTAAATGAGATCAAGAATTATAATAATTGGGTTTTAGCTTAATAAAGAGGTCGGATGTGACAAGAAGTATACGAGAAAAAAGTTCTATGACACGACGATAATTTTTTTGATATAAGGCGTGAAGATGGAGACTTAGAAGAGAAAAAAGTTGATATCTATTTTTTAAAATTTATTATAAAATATTTATAAAACTCTTTAAGATTAGAGTTGGAAGATCATTTGACTCATTATAATTTCTTTTATAAAAAATTCTCATTTAATATTAGTCTCTCATAATCCAATAAAAAAATGAACATAGTAAATATCCTATCTTTTTTATGTGTAATTTATCTATCGATTAGTATCCACTATCCACAATATGCATGCATCTATCTGATTGAATATCTTTGCTGGAAGGCTGCTAAAGTTCTAATTGAAGGGCCACCGTGAGAAGATCCGATTGACCAGCTGCTTGCTCTTTTTGAATTCTTTAACTAGTACAAGGCAATGCCTTGTGCACATTCTTCTTATGCTGCACTTTTATATCATGTCAGATGTGACAGGCCATCGATTAGAATTCCTAATTGTAATGTATCCAATCAGAGGAGTTGAACAAAATATTAGTCTCCATTTACATGTTGTACGAATACGGATTACCAATATTCCATATTGGTACATGTACTATGCCAATTGTTTAAAACTTTAGAGTACCAGTACACTAATATATATTAGAAAAAGCATATTTTTATATGGATCAAATTTTATGAGTAAAACATTTAAAAATAAATAAGGAACAATATATTAACATTTAGAAAAAAAGAAAGCTCAATAAAATTAGGATCACAGTCAGGGGAGATGCACAAAAAAAATTAAATTAAAATTTAAAATATGAGTTTCGTATATTTTTATATATATGTTATCACACCGAATATTAAATGATTGCATGTTAATATTTTTCTTATTATATATAATAAATACCCAAGAATACAGACAAGTACCGATTATGAGATACATACTCGTATAATATATACCGTAGATCTCTCGTCCTCTATCTCGACTTTTTACTTAGACTTATTAATAATACATTTGACGAGTTGTTTTTTCTCTTCAATGTTTGTGAACTTTTGTACTCTTTTCTTATTAAGTCCATATTGATGGGTGTTTTCATCGGTATATATTATCTTCTCATTAGTCTAATTTAATCGATGAAGTGTGATTTTTGTTTTGTTTCAATTGGTGGCGTCAAATTAACGGAAGAAGCCACGTAATCCATAGTCATCTCGACGTCGACGCTAATTTTCAAAGAATATAAATATAAAAATATTGATAATCGATAACGCATATAATTAAATATATATTACAATAAAAAATATAAATATAAATTTTAATATTGTTTGTATTTAAATTTAATTTATTCTCTCAGTTATTCATGATGATGAACTTTGGGTTAGATCGAAATTATTAATAAACATCACACAAAAAAATATAAATATAAATATAAAATTATTTTTTTATTAGTTTAAACTTTTAAAATTATTAATAGTATATCTAATTTAGCAAGAAAATATATTTTTAACTTAAAATATATTTTCTATTTTTTTTCATGGTCTAACTAAGAGAAGGAATATATTTTTAATTTAAAATATGTTTTCTGTTTTGTTCATGGTCTAATTCTGAATGCATCTAAAAGGACAAAGGGAAGTTTTGCTAACAAAAGTTATTGTGAGTTTTCGATCGAGCCAATTTAATTCATTACTTGCTAACTTGTTTATGCGATTGGATACACCTTAAAAAGTAGAAAAAATAGACTTTTCATATTAGCACGTTAAGCCGATAAAATTCGACTCGATGTGATTGGGAAAAAGAATTACTTAAATTATATAAAGTAGGGATATTTACGGATCGAATTCAACTCGACCCGAACTTAAATCCGAATCGATCAGATCAACTTTGGTCGGGTCGGATCGGGTCGTATGTCATTTGTAGCATCCCGACACGATCCAACCCGACCCATCGAAAGTCGGATTGGATCCGATCGGATCGCAGGATCAATTGACAATTTTTTTTTATTCTTTTTCATCGTTTTGTTCATTTTTATTTTACTTTTTTTAGTATTTAGAATGAATAATTATAATTAGTATTCATTTTAAAGCATAAAAAAAAATTTCTTTATATTTTATTATGATATATTTTAAATTAAATTAAATTAAAAATAGTTTAATTTAAAAAAATAAAAAATGAGTTCTTCGGATCGGGTCAAATTCACTCAGGTTGAAAATTTTCAACCCGTGTCTGACCCGACTAAGGTCATAAAAAAATTGAACCGATCTAATTCAGTTTGGGTTAGTTCAAGTGGTGGGATTCACTGGGTCAATACAATCCGGTGAACACCCCTAATATAATTATTAAATTAATTACATAATAATAATCTTGAATAATTATTGCAAAAATGTATTAAAATCCAGTTGCAAGGAGTTGATTCGCCTTTATCGACTTATATGATCACATACATTTTCAGGTGAAAAACTAGGTCTTATTCTAATTTTTAATAAAAAATGATCAGACTGATATATAAGTTGTTAAACCCGATTTGATTTTTTATATCTTAGTTTCTATTTCTATTTTATTCTTTAAACTATATCTTAGTTTCTATTTCTATTTTATTCTTTAAACTCTTACAAGCTTGATAGTTTATGTAAGTAAAAAAGTCAATTCAATATATACTCTTACATGAGTTAGAATATTAAATTCTATTCATAAATTGATTTAATTTTTTTTAAAATTTTATAAGCTCGTAGAGTGATTTTACACGTGTAACATTTCAAGCTCATTCAAAAATTATTTGCTTTGGGTTTTATTTATTCGCATAAATTTAAAAAATCTAGTAAAGAAGCAGTCACTTATAAGTTCATAAGCACCTTCGTGTTCTATCCACGTGGAATTAATCCTTTTTTTGGGTATCCGCTCGAGACCCCCGATGTTGAGAACTATTAGCACCTCACTAATCCAGAGTCGAGGCAAAGAGCGAAGATGATATTTTTTTAGCCAAATTGGCGATTTTGAAACTTAATCGGGGCTACTAGCTCCTAATCTCTCAATTCGGGGTACAGACCTGCGAATCATTTGTGCCAACCGAACTTGGCCCTCTTGCCTTGGATTTTTATATTCTTCCTATTTTTCTTCTTTGGAACTCAACATCCTCATTAAGTCATCCCACATGATTCAAATGAGCACGTAAGGTTGGCACTAATGCCTTCTATAACATCTCCGACCAATTCAAAAAATTATCCTCTTTTGGCCCATGACCTGCACGGATTTAAAATACGCTTTAATGGTGAAGGGATAGACACTTGTAAGTCTATGATCACCTTCTATTTTTGTCCTTGTGGAACTAAGATTTGACATCTTACCTTAGATTCCTATATTCTTCTTCTCTTCGAGGCTCAGCGTCCTCGTTGAGTCTTCTTGTCCCACAATAGTTCAAGTGAGCACATTAAGATTGGCTCTAATATCTTTTATAACAACCCTAGCCTATTAAATTTTTTTTCACTTTGGACCTTTTACCAACATGAATTTAAAACGCATCGAGAATAGTAAAGATGATAGCCACTTATAACCCCATGACTATCTCCATATTTTTTTCCACGTGAAACTAACCCTTTGGCCTCTTACCTTGAATTCTTACATTCTTGTTCCCGTCGAGGCTAACGTCCTCGTTGAGTCATTCCACATGATTTAAGTGAACACGCGAGGTTGGATCTGTACCTTATGTAACATCCCCGACTCATTTAAAAAATTATCAGGTTTGGGCCCATGGCCTACACATATTTAAAATATGTCTTTAGTAGTGAATGGATAGCCACTTATAAGCTTACGATCACCTCCGTGTTTGTCCACGTGAGACTAATCTTTGACCGCTTGCCTTAGGTTATTACATGCTTCTCCTCTTCGGGACTCAACATCCTCGTTGAGTTATCTTGTCCCACATGGTTCAAGTGAGTATGCGACGCTGACTATAATACCTTCTATAACACTCTCAACTCATTCAAGACATTATTTGCTTTGAGCTTTTTACTCATACAAATTTAAAATGCGTCTAGTATGGTGAAGAGGGTAGACACTTATAAGCCTATGATCCTCTTTATATTTTATTCATGTGGACTAACATTTGACCTCTTGCCTTATGTCATTACATTCTTCTTCTTTTCGGAGTCCCAACATTTTTATTGACTCATCTCATCCTATATGGTTTAAATGAGCACAAGATGTTGACTTTGATACCTTCTATAACACTTCTAGTCCATTAAAAAAATTATCCGCTTTGAGTTTTTGGCCAACATGAATTTAAAACACGTATAAAATGATAAAAATAGTATTCATTCATAAGTTTATGATCACATTCGTATTTTATCAATATGGAATTAACCTTTTGCATTGGGTCTTTAAATTCTTCTCCCCTTCGAGACTCAACATTCTCATTGAGTCGTCCCACATGATTCAAGTAAGTACGCGAAGTTGACTCTAATATATTCTATAAGATCACACAAATTTAAAATATGTCGTTAATGATAAAAAGAGTAGTCATTTATAAACTCATGGTTATCTCATGTTTTGTCCATGTAGGACTAACATTTTGCCTCTTCCCTTGGATTCTTACGAGTCTATACGAGTTTGTATAATTTTATATAAACACATAACTTTTTTTATTTGTATAAAAAATTATAAATATTAAAAATTTGTTAACTAACCTAGTTAAGAATGAATTATACAAATGAGACATTTATAATCTAAAAATAAAACTTTTATTGCAACTAACTTTAGTCCATTTTTTTTATATTTATTTTTTTCTAGCATAATAATTTACAATTATTGTTAGATAGGTAGTATTTTGTAATACTACCAATATTTATTAAATCCATAAATAAAGAAAGATAAATGTGTTACTTATTTAAATAAGTAATACCATGCTACTTATCTCCTTAGAAACAAGATGCTAAATATACAATTAGTATTAATTTTTTCTCTTTTAATATTTTTATATTTATCACAAATTTAACATCCTATAATTAATGAGATATGTAACATGATATTATTTATTTATTTAAGTAGATAAAACATTCATTAAATCTTATAAATAAATAAAGCATATTAATTATTTTAATATTTAAGAATTTTAAATAAGTGTATAATTTTATATTTTTTATGCGTAATGATTATTTTATAATAGAATTTTTTTGAAATATAAACTCTATAAATTACTTGAACTTTTGTGCTTGACAATTTTGATTAGATATAATGAAAGATGAAAATTTTATGAGCCTTGCTATATTCTCCTAATCTCATCATCCTAAATCCTCTTAACTCTCTTACAATAGCACTCATAATAATTATATTGACTTTTTTGGATAGTTTGAACATGTAAGTATTAGAAAGATTTAGAAAGATGAGTTTAGGTGGACGGAACATTTTTCAGATTTTATTATTTTGTCACTGAAAAGTTCATTTACGAAAAAAATCACATTAAAAACACACTATATATGTCTAATTCATAAGAAATCTGACAATAAAATTTGACTCGGTACGAGGTCAATTTATTAAATTATTCATTTGCAATACCAAACTAATTTAATAATTCTGAACTGAGTATTCTCCACCACTGACTGAAAAGTTTTCTACAATAACTACCCATATATTTTCTTTGTACTATATAACAAAAAAACTTTCATGTTATTCCAAAATTTGGTATGCACCAAATACCTTACATGCACCTTGGATCATCTATGCGCCCCACCTTATATGAGAAGATCATGGGTTTGATTACTTTTTAAGAGCACCTACCAAAAAAATTGGTATGTTTCTTAATTATTATGTGTATTTATATATTATATTTTATTTCTCATTTATCTTTTAGATTAAGGGCATGTTTGGGGATAAAATGTAATTATTTTGATGAATTTGAAAAATCCATGATAAAACAATGTCCTAACATGGGTAAAAAATTTATGTGAAATGACCATATTGATGTTTAGATGCAAATTTATTAAAAATTATTGTAATAGTAAAAAGATAAAAGAAATATGAGATTAAATAATATAATCGTATAATACTATAATACGCTTAAGTGAATATATAGTTATGAAGAAACAAAAAGAGAAACTGAAAGCCTATAAAGCAAAAGAAACAAAAGTAAAATGTTTAGAAATAAAAAAAAATCATCATTTTAAAAATTTATCAGTTGTAAATATGATATTAAATAATATAATAATAAATATTTTAATGAAATAATAATCAATCTTTCGTCAAAAAGAATTTTTATTCTAAATTTTACAAGTATCATTTCTTTCACGCGAAAGTCAAAGTTTAGGAGGTGAGACTTTTTTTTACCATAGAATAACACAAATAAATCATAACTTCATATTCGAGTATTAAAATACTTAAAACTTTTCATCAACTAAAAAGCTATGATTTTCATATGATACCGCAAAATTACTTTACATTGGAGTAAGGCTATATATATATAGCGAGGGGTAAGAAATGTGTAGGTTGTAATTTATAATAATCTATTTCTCCTCATATTCTATATAAATTTATTACTGAAGTCTATTAAAATAAGTCCGCTTTAATATATATATATTTAAATATGAGTAAAAATAAATTATATCGTAAAATAAAGCGTTGCACATATATTTCACTCATATCTAAGTACAATAACTACGATTTTTCTCTAGAACTAGGCCTTAATATTCTCTGGCTTCGGGTATTCGTATATGCAAAATATTTTCTCCAGCCCAAATATCTCTTTGGGCCTTATTTGATCCAATGGTTCTTGCAGCCCAATACGATGCTTATAAGATTATTTTTTATCTTTACATTTTTTTTTCTCTCGTGTAAGAACAACAACAAGCCAAAAGTTTGGTTCCAACTACTCACCTGCCATTTCACCTTTCATTGCTTGTTATAATATATATTATGATTACATCTTACATGCATGAGACTTTAGATTAATAATACTTTCATCTAAAATACAAATAATTTATAATATCAATCCAAAACTTATAACACCTATATATATATATATATATATATATATATATATATATATATTCTTGAGATATCTTTGTGTTTTTTTATCTAATTTTTTTTGCTCAAAACATTTTTTAACCTCTTTTATCCTATTTAGTAACATTTCTCATATATTTTATATTTAAATTAAAAAGTAAAAAGATAAATAACCTCAAAGTCAAGTTAAAAGTTAAAACCGTCCATGCAAATAATCTTATCATTCAACACTTTTTTAAAAAATGATAAAAGAAATAAAAAATCACACTTTTTAATAATAATAAACTACTTAATAATATTTAGATATTTTTTCTTGTAGAGAAAAATATTAAGAATACCCCACCACTCCGGTGGCATTCCTCCTTCTACCAGCTCAAATTCCGATCCACAGGGGCAATTTGGTCCATTCCCCTCTTGTCGTAGTCTTCCAGCCATCTAAGATGAGTCCTCCTCATTCCACCTCTTTCTCTCTCTTCCCCCAAACCCGAAACCGCCTCCGTCGG
Source organism: Pontederia paniculata (assembly GCA_001647135.1). Taxonomy (NCBI): domain Eukaryota; kingdom Viridiplantae; phylum Streptophyta; class Magnoliopsida; order Commelinales; family Pontederiaceae; genus Pontederia; species Pontederia paniculata. The sequence goes on from LTAE01005642.1 coordinate 13,131, forward strand.
ATCCGATCCCATGTCCCCGCCGCCGTCCATCTGACAGCGCCGCCCGTTGACGCACCACCTCCCTTTTCAAATCGCCATGGCTCCCGCCGCGCGCCGTAAGGTCGCGCCGGACTCGGCGACGGCGCCGGCGTCCGCCGTCGGAGAGGCCGACCGGCAGGACCAGCTCCAGCTCTCCGCCGCCATCTCCAACGGCGAGGACTTGGGCCCCTTCGTCCGCAAGGCGTTCGCCTCCGGGCGGCCGGAGACGCTGCTGGCGTCGCTCCGGCAGTTCGCCCGGTCCAAGGAGTCGGAGATCGAGGAGGTGTGCAAGGCGCACTACCAGGAGTTCATCCGCGCCGTGGACGACCTCCGCTCGCTCCTCTCCGCCGTCGACTCCCTCAAGTCCTCCCTCTCCGATTCCAACGCCGCCCTCCAGTCCGCCGCCGGTCCGCTCCTCGACGCCCTCGATGCGTTCCTGGGTTCCCGCTCCATTGCTCGCAATCTCACCGCCGCCCTCGACGCCGCTCGCCTCTGCGTGCGCCTCTTCGACCTTCTCGCCCGCGCAAACTCCCACCTCGATTCCGGCAACCTCTACCTTGCCCTCCGCGCCGTCGACGCCGTGGAGCGCGACCTCCTCCCTGCCGCCCCCCACCCGACCATCCGCCGCATGCTCCTCCATTTCATCCCCGCCGTCCGGGCGCACGCCGAGCGCTGGATCAACAAGGATTTCAACGACTGGATGGTCCAGATCCGCGTCGCCAGTCGCCACCTGGGACAGGTTGCCATCGGCCGCGCCTCCGCCGCCCGCCAGCGCGAGGAGGACCTGCGCATCAAGCAGCGCCAGGCCGAGGAGCAGACCCGCTACGCCTCCGGCCGCTCCAACGATCTCAGCATCTACTCGTTGGAGGAGTACGACGACGCCGACGACCTCGCGGCCGCGGCTGCCGCCGTCGACGGCGGCGTCGTCCCTGGATTCGATCTGACTCCTCTCTACCGCGCGTTCCACATCCACCGAACCCTCGGCCTTGAGGACCGTTTCCGGCAGTACTACTTCGAGAACCGCAAGCTCCAGCTCACCTCCGACTTCCAGGTGTCTTCTATGACTCCATTCCTCGAGTCCCACCAGACCTTCTTCGCCCAGATCGCTGGATTCTTCATCATCGAGGACCGGATCCTGCGAACCGGCGGCGGTCTGATCTCCAGGTCCGACGTCGACGTTCTATGGGAAACGGCGGTCTCTAAGATGGTCTCCGTGCTGGAGGACCAGTTCGCACGGATGCAGACGGCCAATCACCTCCTCCTGATCAAGGATTACGTCAGCCTCCTCGGCGTCACCCTCCGGCGATACGGCTATACGGTGGATGCCCTCCTTGAGGTGCTTGCCAAGCACCGGGACAAATACCACGATCTCCTTCTATCGGATTGCCGTCGTCAGGTGTCCGACGCGTTGATGGCAGATAAGTTCGAGCAGATGCTCATGAAGAAGGAATACGAGTACTCAATGAATGTACTCTCCTTCCAGATCCAGACCTCTGACATAGTGCCGGCGTTCCCCTATGTGGCGCCGTTCTCGTCCACTGTTCCTGACTTCTGCCGCATTACTCGGTCCTTCATTGAAGACTCCGTCAGCTTCATGTCCCATGGGGGGCAGCTGGACTTCTACCCTATCGTCAAGAAGTACCTTGAGCGGCTGCTTACCGAGGTTCTTGATGGAGCCATACTGCTGCATGTCAACTCCGGCGGACTCGGAGTGTCACAAGCAATGCAGGTGGCTGCCAACATGGCCGTTTTGGAGCGGGCTTGCGACTTCTTCTACCGGCATGCTGCGCAGCTCTCAGGCATTCCTCTTCGCATGGCTGATAGGGCCCGTAGGGAATTCCCTTTGAAGAAATCAAGGGATGCCACAGAAGAGCTTCTTTTGGGGTTGCTTAAGAATAAGATTGATGATTTCATGCTGCTTACGGATAGCATCAATTGGTTAACTGACAATCCACCTCTAAATGGGAATGAGTATGCCAATGAGGTGATCATATACCTCGAGACATTGGTTTCCACCGCCCAGCAGATACTGCCCATCCGAGTTCTTCGTCGTATACTTAATGGCGTCTTGGCCCATATATCGGAGAAAATTGTGGGGCTTTTCCTTAGTGATGTAGTGAAGAGATTTAACTCCAATGCAGTAACGGGGATTGATGCTGATCTGAAGATGTTCGAGTCATTTGCTGAAAACCAGTCCCACCTGTTTTCTGATTCAGATGATTCAAGTATGAATGAGATGAAGTTGGCATTGACAGAAGCAAGACAATTGATCAATTTACTTATGAGCAACCATCCTGAGAATTTCCTTAACCCAGTGATTCGGGAAAGGAGCTATAATACACTCGACTACAAAAAGGTGGTTGCCATATTGGAGAAGTTCCGGGAATCATCAGATCGCCTGTTTTCATCCTTTAGCAATAGGAATGCAAAACAGACGCCAAAGCAGAAATCATTGGATGCTTTGATAAAGAGGCTCAAGGATGCCACTTGAATGGGTGCTTCACTACTATATCTAGTAAGAGAGTTTCTTTATTTTCTTACTTTACGTTCATTCATGTGAATTAAGGTTTTATGTTGTTACTTGTTATTGATCATTTATCACTAACTTTGTCTAGTGATATTTCCTGTTTTTGTTGTTATCTAGCTTGTAATTTTTAATGTTAAATATGCTGTATGTGTGGAGCTATAGTTCTGTGCTTTGGGGTACTCCAGTTAATTTGTGCACTTGTTAATATATCTGTTCCTTTTACTTATGGCTTGTTATTATAATATTGAATTATTAAGTTGGGTTAATTATTCATATCTTTCCATTGAGATTTCCTCTTCTTAATGTAAAGGAGCAAAACATTCAAGTCCCTCTAATCTGTGTCTTCCTTTACGATTTTTCTTCAGAAATGATTTGTTACGAATTTGATTGATTTATCCATCTTAAATTTTATATGATGAGCAATATTTGTTTGCTGGGTCTGTACATCTAAAGTTTTTGAATGTTTGTTCTTTATTGTTTTCATGAAGCATATTGAATAGTCGAAGTGGAAGAACTAAAATCTCAACTTCAAGTGATGACATTAATTTTCAATGTTAGGGCATAAAGAAAGCAAAATGAAATTGACGACCAGAATGTTGATGAGGAGAAAATTATGGGATCAAGGAGGGCAGATTTTGCCACATTGCTATAGCTAGTTGTAATAATTACACGAGAGACAGTTAATTTTGTATATTGAATTGAGCTTCAGCTCCTCACTACTCCAAATTGTATCTGTGTATCGATGTCTACTTCAGTCATTTATGATTGATAATGATGTTACTCAGATTCATTCGATATCCTGAAGGAAGCAAATAGATTGAGATATTATGCGTAGGAAGAAGCTGATGGACAACTTCCAGGGAGGAAATAATGAGTTAAAATTTACCACATGGTGGAGTAAACAGTTATGATAGCATGATATGTGTTCACAAATATCATAGATGGACGTTTTGACAAAACCACATAGTGTTTGATTCCCTGGAGATCAATGATAAATGGTTTTCTTTTTCTGTTATGTGAAAGATTAACTGGAGCTTGGAGCTTCTTCATTTTGCTTTTATAGTGATTGCTGGTAAAACCTGAAGATATTAAATGGAGTTGGAAACACTTCAGTTTAGATTTTTTTGTGATTTTTGGTGACTATGAAATACATCTTATGGCCATAAGCATGAAAGTCATTTCATAGTTTAATAACCAAGTAGTTCTAGCCTTTTCTTTAAGCACTTCAAGTCACTTATTCAGGTTATGAGGAGGTGTGAATGCTAACCTTGAAGTTAACCTATCCAAACCTGGTTTTCTTAATGATGTAGATTGACCTTCTGTACTTTGATTATGAACCTTCCACAGTTGCAGCAGTATGTTTGTCTTCAGAGTGGTCATGATATTTTGTGGTTTCTTAAATCGTGTAAAAAGTTCTTGATGGTCCGTGTATAGAGATAAGGCTGTCTTGATTATTGTTGGTTGGCATGACACAGATGCATGTAACAAATGAGTAAGTTTTACAACACCAGACATTCATTTGAAGGCTTATTTTATGTAGGAGCCATATTAATAGTTGTCATAGAGACTTTCTTACCAACCGCATTCATTCAACTTGCATCGGTTTCTTGTGCTATTTGCAATATAGATGTACAATGTCTGATATGATCTTGTTTAAAAAATTTAGCATGTATTGGAAGAATGAGAATGGAGCCTTTGGCTTCTCAATGTGCCTTGAAATGGAGCCTTTGATTGCTATGAGATCTATGCAACACCTGGAATCCTAATTTTACCCAAATCTTCCTTTCTCCATTTATTATTATGTGTGCCGCAATGATTGGAAGCTGATTTTTATGATAATGTTGCCAGTGTTTTATGGATATTAATTGGTTCTAACCTATCAACAAATTGTGAGAGAGGCCAACTTAGTTAATGTGATGTTTGTCTTACTATGGCACTTGAATGCAGACGGATCGTCTCGTCCCAAGACGGTTGAATTAGTTGCTTGAAAACCAGTCATTTTTTTCCTTTCCTTTTTTGAAGTAAAACAGAAGTCGAAATCTTATAGAAACTAAGAAAGATTGAATTACACACATTTACTCTGTAAGGACATAGTATTATGTTATACATATGGCTTATATTATATTTTATTATATGATGCACATTGTGTGCATATCTCATGTATATCATGTGATTCATTTCTTTAGCTCACATTTTGGACTGCATACTACTTTTACCTATACGTGTGCCACTGCAAAAATGTCATCATGGAAGATAAGTAAAGATATGGTATTTTATATGTGCAGGGTGCGTCTGGCCTTGTGATTAGTTGCATATTAATATATAATTGTTCAAGGATAATGTATTCTGTTATAGGATTAGATATATGTGTAGCTCTATCAATTTAGATCACTTCGAAAACTTGTACTCTTAACTTGTATAAATGAATCGAAGTCTCAAACTAAATCTTATCACACTTGTTTTATTTTTCTTTCTAAAATCATATTTCCTATCTTTTTACTATGCTTGCCTTGAGTATAATTGTTGCTATCTCAAATTTTTCATCCAGCACAGCAATTATAAAAGCCTGTTCTATCTCTTTGCTTAGCATGCACTCGTTGACGTCCTAAATCTATTGTGAACTGTAAAGCCATGCAACACAAAACTGGCAGAGGGACGGAGAGTCGTCACTTCTGTGTGAGCAACGTCTCTCGCAGCTCGGCAGCATCCGCCTCCACTCGCCGGTTCGCCGGTCTGTAGTAGCCGGTCACTGGATCCGGGATCCAAGCGCTGGTGGCAGGCGTCCCGGGCGCAGAGTCCCCGCCTGATTTCACCTTCTTCCTCAACATCTTGTCCTCGCTGGACCTTCTGGTGGCCGCTGCAGCTCCGGCGTAACTCCTCCTGTAACGTGATTAATATGAACCATCGTGTTAGTGTATGCATATGGCAAATCTAAAGGTGTCAAATATACCATGGATATATGAGAAATGTTATATATTTGGATTTGTTCTGTTGCGCTGAGGACGCACCTGTTGACGACGAGCTTGACGCCGTTGGAGAGGGAGGTGGCGAAGGCCATGGCGCCGGGGAGAGAGGGAGCCATCTGTAACGAAGATTGAAGCTGTAAGGACTTGTAGTATCAGAGGAGTCGGAGAGGGAGGAGAAGAGGTTTCGCACGTCTTTTTCTTCCTTTCTTCAGCTCTCTCTCTCTCTCTCTCTCTCTCTCTCTCTCTCTCAAGAGAGAGAGAGAGAGAGAGAGAGAGATGGTGTTGGTTAGATAATTTGAGTGTTGTTTTATGGAGTAATTTTCACTTATGCTTCGACTTTGATCTTTAAACTTTCTTTTTCATTAATAGTTTCACCTTTAGATATTTTTTCTCCTTTTATCAACTATAACAAATCATTTTCAATCTATTGATCGAATGACACATCCTATGAATCATATGAGATTATTAATTTATGTTATTTTAATTTAAATATTTAAATATAATAAATGAGATTCTCAACAAAAAAACAAATTGTATAAAATTTTGTATTTAGAAAATTCAAATCGGAGTGCAACTTTTTGGCCTTTACCTCAATCCTGATGTTTTTTTCTTAAAATTTTAGGTTGCATGGATTTTTGGTCAAGGCCAAGGTGTTTCTTCGAATTCTCGTGGGAGGGAGAGAGAACTTATTTTTGTTTCTTCTTCAAGCAGCCGCTTCATGGGAAAATTCAGCACGAAAAGATCAAGTAAACTACTACGACAACTCAAAGTCCAATTTGGTTCTTCATTTACTCGTGTTTTAGAGAATAAAGGTTTCGCTCGTTTTTTTATTTTTTAATTTAGTAACTAGCTCTATAATAGTCGTTTCATGATTTTTCTAAATGTAAAAAAAAGGAGATTTACATATTTCAATTTATATGTAATATATATCATTGTATTTTTTTTGATAGAATCTCATTGGTGTTCAAGCTACTATCATCCAATCCGATGTTCAAATGAGAGAGGTAAAGGATAAATTCTGATCAAATTAGTGACTCCGAAGTTCGAACTCGAGATTACTAACTCCCGATCCTTCAACTCGGGATACAGACCCGCTATCCATCTTTTTAATATATACGTAATTGATCAACCTCTCAATTATAATTTCTTTTTTTTTCTATCTAATTCTAAATTATGAATTTTATTCACGGAACTTATCCGACTTGTCAATCAAGTCATTCCATCATATTTCACTAAAAAATCTGTTAATTTAATTTTTTTAATAATTATAAAGTATTATTTTTACCCTTACTTTCTTAATATAATAAAAAATATTTAAAAATAAAAATATAATAATGATACAAATAATATTTAATTATAATATTTTTAATAATTATGGAATGTTGTGATCATGTTATTTTTTCAATATTCTTATGTTTGAAAGAAAGGATAAAAAGATATTCTGTAATCAATCAAAATAAAATCAACTGACTGTGGGGCAACCTAAAAAAAAATCAACTGGATTTTGGATGAAATATGTATTAACTTAATAATACATTAAGTAATTATTTTCTTGGCCTAAAATAGTAAACCAAAATAGATAAGCATATTTATATTAGTATAATTATTATACAGTAATGTTTATTAATTTATTTCGATAAAACTTGTAATCTTTATTTAATTAAAACATAGTATAATACTAATTAAAATAAATTTCATTTTTTTAAGAAATAGAGAACTCAGATTTTAGTTTGAGTTTAGTTAAGGTAAAGTTAAAACACTAATAATATTTACGGTATTAAAATATTCTGCATGAGTTAACAAAATGTAAATTCATTTAAAATTATCACTAATTAGCTTGTAATTGTAACACTCAAATTATTGGATTAATATTATTCTATAAACAAAAAAATATTATAACACCTTGTTTAGATTATATTTGGGTTTTGTTATTTTTTAATTAAAAAAATTATAATATTAGTTATTGATCAAAGCACATAATTGGTGTCTTATTATATTAAAATAAATAAATTATTAATTTGAAAATTTTATTGACAAAGTTAATTTGAAAATATTTCATGAATTTGTGTGGAATGTTTTATTTTATCATATTAATTTTCAAATATTAATAAATTATTAAAACTTTTAAATTTAATTAGATATTTTAAAATATATTTAGTTTATCATTTAACTCTATAAAATTAACTTTTAATTCTTGAATTTTATTTGATCATCAGTTAAGCCAAAAACATCTAGTTTTAGTTTGACACTTGGAACCATGATTAGAACTAGATCAATTCTAATTTGGTTTCATCTAGTTCTGTCAAATAACTTGACATTTGATAGAACCGGGCACAAAACTCAGGACAAGAATTTTGGGTCATATGATCCGGGGTTTCTATTTGACACAACTGTTTTTTACTCAACTTTTAACTTTAAATGACAAATTTTAATTTTATACAAACTTAATAATAAATTATAAAACTATTAATTATCCCATTATATTTTTTAACTAGTATTTTTTCATTATCTTTATGATAATATTTTATTAGTATGTGAGATTAAAATAAATTTCATAAATTATTTAATTATATTATTCATGAGAATAATTTTATATTATTTTAATTAATTTTGCAAGAAAATAATTTATTACCTTATATTTAATTTATAATACAAATTATTTATTAATATAATTATTAATTATTTAAACACAATATTTTTCATGAAAATATTATTGTTAAAATATTAGTTTACGATATTAATTTTATATTATTTGTTCATTAATTTTTTAATAATTTTAATCGATATATTCTAGAAATTTTTTATGAAAATACTATTTTGTAAGACTAATTTTATATTACTTACTATCATTTTTAAATTCACAAAGTTTTATATTTATTATAATATATTTTATATTTCTAGTTCTTTTTTTTATCCAAACACCTTTATAACCTATTTATAATTATTATATTTTAGTCATTCAAACATAATTAGAACTTATCTATCAAATCAAATTATTCATGAGAACTCAAAGAATCCTTGGTTCTACTTGTCAAGCGCTACCTTAATCAACATTTTAGTTCTTTACTCTTACACTTTTTCATCCAAATATAAAATCCAAATTTATCTATTTAATTTATTGATTTTTAGGGACTCGCAAGAATATAAGTTCTTACACCCAAACACCACTTACATGACTCCAAGTTGTGTTTGGAATAAAGAGTTAAAAGGGGTGGGCTGAAAATAAGGCTCATGTTTGGAAAGTAGAACCTATGGTTCTTCATATTTTGGTGAATAATTTAATTTGATAAATTAACTCTAATCATATTTGGATGAACTAAAAATGTTAATTTCTATAAATATTTTGAATGAATCATATGAGAAATAATTAATAATTTAGATAAATAAATTAATTATAAATAAAAACAATAAAATTAGTTTTAAAATAAAAAAAAATATTTTTAACCATCTTAACAAATAATATAAAAATTATCTTTTATATAGTATATAAAATATTTTGTTAAGCTTAAACTAAAAACAAACGTTAATTAAATGTAAATTAGTATAAAATTAAATTTAACATTTAAATTAAACATTAATAATTATAACTAAAAGTAAAAAATATATATTATATAATTTTTTTTAAACTTAAACTAGTTTTTTGGATTTAATTATTGATTAGTATAAAATTAAAATTTAACTTTAAAATTAAACGTCGATAGTTTTAATTAAAAGGTAAATATTATATAATACATAAATGTTAATAAATTAATTAAAACTAAAGTTAAATAATAAATTAACGAGGAAATAAAAAAAGAAAGTAGAAGGAAGAGAGATAATAAAAGAGAAAAGTGGAATTAAAAAATAATGTCAACAAAAAAAAACATACAAACTTGAACCTCTAGGGGGTGGGGTGTGGGTGGGGGGAGGAGTTTGGATCCCTCCAAACCCTTAAAATTTTTTTATCAAATTAGTGAAATTAAAATGAGTTATATTTTGGGACTTCTTCATCATAATTAAATGACATTTTTCTATTGAACTAAGGCAAAATCATCTTTTAATAAAAAGTTCCTCTCATTCCTATCCAAATATAGATTTCAAATAATTTTCCACATTTCCTTCCTCTCTCTTCTTCTTCAACAGACTTAAAGTTGCATACTTAGCATAATCATTTTGGAAAATATGATTAACAATTTGAGTTATTACTTTATGTGGATTTCAAATAGTGTTATTATTTGAGGTTGCTTAGAATTTTTTTTTACTAAAATTGTTAGTAACTTTAGTTTAAAAGACCATAGTTATTATTCAAAAAAGATTATGAATAATTTTAAGTTAACAAAATCAATGTATATAAATACTCATTTTCTCATTATTATTATGCATGGATCTTCTAAATAAGCAAACCCATCACCTTCTTAGTAATCGGTTACTCGATCACATCCAATAGTTTTTGGAAATAAAGACAATAAGATTTTAAAATCCTCTTCATAAAATGATAATCTACCAACGGAGTTTAATTTAAGGATAAACAATATATTTTTTTCTTAAGCAATGCTCCAAGTACAAGATATTCTCAAAAGTTTTTCGTTGACATCCTTACAAAATTTTCTCGAGGGATGTAATTCATTTGACACGTATGAAAAGGACATAATCTTCCACTTAGAAAATGTATTAAATATACTATTTTATTAAATTAGATGTGCTAATAATAATCCTAAAAGTTTAAGCTGATAGAAAGAACATCTTTATATTTGTATTCTTAACATTCTCTTTTACATGTGGGCTGCTCACAATTTTGGTCTAACTCAAAGCCCAACATGTTAACAATTAAGCGAAAAAATTAATTTTTAAAATGAGCGACATCGAGGTTTGAAGTCGGGACCTTTGAATTTGATATAATATTTAATTAGATTTGCTATCAACAATTCTAAAAGCTTAAGTCGCTAGAAAGAGCAATATCTTTATATTTATATTATTAACATATTTCATTTGTTTAAAAGAACTATCAAAGTTTTTTTTCCATGGTACAATTTTCAAAGGACAAACAACATGTCTCTTGTGTTCTCTAATTTAATACATTAGTCTTTTGAATGGGAAACTTGAACCATCAACGACCAAAAAACTAAAATAAGTTTGTAATAGTCAATCTCGATCAAATATGTAAGGCTTTCGAATTACAACCATACATTTATCCAAACAGGTCGTATATCCCCCAACCTTTCATTTGACAACTAAATCATATATCTTCTTTAAAAAAATGGGGATCTTGTAAAGTTCTTATTGTCGCTATCAAATATTGTTGATTCTTTAAGTTAAAAGAATAAATACCTGAATGATTGTTTATGAACATGTAATGAGAAGAAAATTATTTATTAAGAAGCACAATGATTGTTTGTATTAAGGGATTGAAAAAAATGAGCAATAATCAGCAATAGTTGGAGCATATGCCATGTGAACATAGTATTGGAAACAAGTGAAGAAGACAGAACGAAGGAAGACTTTGAAGTGCAATGAATCATTATCTTTAGATAATTATTTTCTCTCACACAAAGTTAATTAAATTTAAGCAACAACACTCTCAAGATACAATAAAATAATTATAGCTCGTAATCTAGCAACATTGGAGAACTATGTCTCTTATTCTAACATATTTGTAATTAATAAATTAAGTTGGAGCTTGTTATTTATAAATGAAAAATAGATGCAATCGCACGAATGAAAACACACATTTTCATTTAAAACAAATAGAATGCACTCTTTCATTTAATATAAATGGAAACATATCATTTCATTAAAGAAATGTAATATTTCAATCATGAAAAGGTTTTTTCATATATAACCAACTATAATAAGTACATTTCCAATGTCCACATTTTAATTAATTCGAAAAATTGAAATTTACAAATTTCAACAATCTCCATTAGATTATAAATGTCAAAATATTAAATTGTACAATTATGCATAAACAAATATATCGCTAGATTTGAACCTCTCATTAGGATAGACTTTTCAAAGTTAAATAATTTATATTCATTAGATTTAAACCATTACTCTTATGTCAGAACTAGAAAGGTTACAAAATCGTGTTTGATATTTCGAATAAGAGATTCAATATTATAGAATTATTATGGTCATGTGTTCATCGGGTTTTATGAAATTTACAATAGTAAACTTTAAAAGTCTTGGTTGAAACAACACCATTACTATATTCATATAGGTGAAATCATATGATAATGCATATTGATCTATTAAGAAAATTTAACTCATTTTTAATTAACACTTGCACTGAATCTTTGTTCTTAGTATCCATAAATATTAAAGTAAATTGTTCTTACCCCTTGAATCTTGACACCAAACTTTTATTAGAATAAGCTAGAGTTCCATTATTAATAACTATAGCTTTTACAGAATTTTAGAAGCAAAGTCATTAACTTTTTTCTTGACATATATTTTGTCAATGAATTTACTAAATTATTACTTGATTTAAAATAAGTGATAGTGATTGCATAATCCTCTATCAACTTTCTTATATAGGTATGCCCCAAACTAATATATCTAGACTTTTCATTATATTTTATTATAAGCTTGAGACATCATAGATTGATTGTCAATACAAATGATCAATTATGGCCACAACTTAGTATCATAGAATATTTTTCTTAACCACTCATCTTCTTTCAAGGGCAGAGCCAAGTGGGTGCACTGACACCCACTGGATAAATATATTGTGTGAAAAAATAGCCCAATTACTGCTATGGTCTGATGGTCATTTTTTTATTTTTAACAAATGTCATGGGTTCGAATCCTTGCTCACCAGCAATTGTTTAAAATTACAATCACCAAGTTCTTAACTTTATTAGTTCACTATAATGTATAAATACTTATTTATATTAAGTTATATATTTCTACTTATGGTTATATTCAAGGGTTACAAAAGTATTCTTAATCTTTGGTTTGTTTTATTTGTTATTATCTTGTGGAGTTTAAAATATTTAATTATTGAATAAAAAATATTATTTGTCTCTATTCAATTATACATTTTTTTACTTATTTTTTATGATCTATTTTTTTATTCTGCAAATAAGATTTTTTAAATAATTTGCAAAAGTTAAGGCGAGATTTTAAAAATAATCCCCATAATGAAAAAAATCATTGTGAAAGAAGTTTTCCTTTTTTTTCAAATATTAATTATATTTCATATTATATGTAGTTTTTCTTTTATTAGACTATTTTACACTTTTATTTATAATAATATTACTAAGAAATGCAATGCATTTATTATTAACTTTTATGATCTTTTAAGTTTTTAAATTGGAAGTTGGCCTCGTTGATCTAGATATTCTAATATGTATTTAAAAAGATATTGTGATGTTAAGTATTTATAAAAAAAATATGTTACTAACTATTTACTATTATATTTGATATATTAATAAATATTTTAAAATGCTATATGATCCATTTTCGCATCCACTCATCAAAAGTTCTGGCTCCGTCACTAGCTCCTTTACTTGCAAGTGCCAAAACCACAAATTCAACCTCCATTATTAGACGAGTAATACATTATAAAGTTGAATTATAATATCTAAGACTTGACATCTAATTTGCATCTGAATATTCTTCTAATGCAATAGTATAGTCGCTATAACACAAACCATTCTCAATGATTTTTTTTTAATTAAAGACTCTGGAACTGCGTTTTCAATGATCCACATTAGGATTATTTGTCAATTTTGTTCATTTGCACTTAACAAATGGCATATCGTGTCATATTGAAATTCATTGCACAATTAAACTCCATAGTCTTAACTCTTAACATACTCCAGTTGTGTTGTCCTTATAGATTTTTTATTTAATGCAATAGTATAGTCGCTATAACACAAACCATTCAATGATTTTTTTAATTAATCAAAGACTCTGGAAATGAGTTTTCAATGATCCACACTAGGACTATTTGTCAATTTTGATAATTTGCACTTAACAAATGACATATCGGGTCATATTGAAATTCATTGCACAACTCCATAGTCTTAACTCTTAACATACTCCAATTGTGTTGTCCTTATAGATTTTTTTATTTAGTTTCGAATTATGGTCATAAGGAGTATTGAATTCTTCGAAACTAATATGATTGAATTATCCAATATTTTTTTCACATAATGAGATTTAATTAATGCAAAATAATTAAACTTCATAGTCTTAACATACTCCAATTGTGTTGTCCTTATAGATTCTTTTATTTAGTTTCGAATTATGATCATAAGGAGTATTGAATTCTTCGAAATTAATATGATTGAATTATCCAATACTTTTTTAACATAATGAGATTTACTTAATGCAAAATATTTATCATAATTTTTCACTTTAATGCTTAAAATTATAACTACTTCATTTAATTCTTGCATTTTGAAATTTGAAAAAAGATACTTCTTAGATTTCTTTGGAGTTCATTCTAAGTATTAATAAATCATTGACATACAAGCAAATGATTACTTCATATTTTTTTAAAAAACTTGGAGTAAAAATATTTATTTGCATCATTATCAAATTCTTCTGACAATATTACTGACTTAAATTTTTTATGTCACTGTTTAGACACTGTTTTAAGATGTATAACAAACTTTCTTTTTATATCCAAGAAGCAATTAATTTTCTAGTTGCTCCATATAATATTTTCATTGATTTCACCATTTATACATGCAACTTATAAATAGTGCTATGCAAATATAACTCATGTTGTAACACCCATATCTGCTAACCCGCAAGCTCACAAACTCGGATCCAATAGGGGTGAGAAGTATTATAAATACCACATAGGGGTGCCACCGATTTTATTATTCTGAAATTCTGTGGCGGGCCCTAGGTAAGAGAGATATCCTCCCTCCTCCCCCTATTTATATTTTTCTTCTTCTGTTTCTCATCCCCTGAATTTTTGTTCGGCCTAGGAGAGGAAGATCCTCCATCTCAGTAAGAGAAATGTCGGAGAGGACGTCCCCGAAAGATTAGAACAAACCCCGAATAACCCGAAGGTATGTTCCCTGGCGGATTCTTAGTACATAATGTAAAGTATTTAGATGTGCATGTGTTGGATTTTTCTCTGGTTCGTCTTTAAAGATCGTGTAATATGATCTTGATTCCTGCCCTCATAAAATAGGCCGCGTCGATCCGGCACGGGCCGTGTCAGGCATACGCATGGCCGGGTCGGGGGCGGCGA
>LTAE01005643.1:0-27830 GCA_001647135.1 Pontederia paniculata
TTTAGCATTCTATTATCATGATTTATATGTTTATTTTGGCCCTATATATGAATCTTTGCTCATGAAAATTATGCATATATATACATACATGTATGTGTATATATGTATATGTTTCTCTGTATTTTTTGATCCTACAGGTTGATGGAGGGTGGTCAATGCTCGTGATATGGGTTGGCACATGGAACTGAATCATGAAGAGTTTACAATTATTTTGTACCATAATTATTTACATTTATATATGCATAGAGAACAAAATTAAATATTATTTTGATATATTTTTTAATCATGATGAAATGATAGAGGTAGCGATCGATCTCTCGAGTTAAGTTTTTTTTATTTACCGCTTTCACTATCTCGAGGTTCGGGGCGTTACAACTCATCCTGTAAATTGAAATATGAAGGATGAAACTTCCATGGGCATGCACACAGAATTTCTGAAAAAAAAAATATTATATTCAACAATAAAAATAAATATATAGCGACTGTTATATAGTTCTCCTTTTTCTCTCTTTAAGTCATCCTTGATGGTCTTTTGCCACAAATTGTTTTGATGATTTCAAATGGTTGTCTTCTGCCTTCTATTAACATTTTAAAAATTATGTTATGCAACATGATGCATATTTTTGCATCGAATATTTGTAGTATATTATCTGAAATGTCAGATGTGTCAGAACGCACGACATATTTGACCGGTTCATATATACATATGGTCCTATTATTTAATATAGTTTGGAATTTTTTATTCAAAAGAAATTGTAGTTTCTGTTAGCCCTGTATGAGTTGTAGCCTGTTTGGGGAGATAAATTAACAGGGGAATCGAATTGGAGACTGCTAAGACATAGTGCATGTATGAGAATTTTTTTTTGATATTTTAAAAAATTATAAGATATTTTTTAAAAATATTTACTATAGTTTTTTTACATAATAAAATTCTAAAACTATTTGATTTACATTGTAACTATCAAAAGAGATTTGAAAAAAAAGATAAGAGAAAAAAAATACTGACATTATTTTTCACATCACATATTATATTTTGATTTGATAAAAAATAATGTCGTCTTTATTTATAAAGTAATTAGTAACTAAAAATATTACGACAGAATAATTACTATTTCAAAATTAACGAGCATCAAAATATGTCCTAAGTGGGGTAAACAAAAGATTTATTAATAACAATTGATTTGTTGAGAAACCTTTAATGCACAAATTCCAAGTTAGAGGCTTGTAACTTTCGGATTTAGAAGGATATCTAAAGGTAAATTTTACTACGCAACAAGAATGCATGCTAATTTTCCATAAAAAAGAAGAATAATGCAATTGCATACACATTGTACAAAGTTCTATTATTGTTGAAGTCCAAGTCCAACTAATATATTCTATCTGATGGTTCCATTGACCTCAGGATCCTACCGACTTGGTTCCTCTACGAAATGAGATTAATCAATTAATTAATTAATTAATTTTTAAAAAATTAAGAAGGGACAAGCTTATTGTGTTACACTTCATGAGAGCACCTCTTGTCTTGTACGCATGTCCGCCAAAATATTCTATCTTTTTTGTCTTTATATGAAGGAGAAAAAAAATTTCTGACCACAAACTTTTATAGTATGTAGCACTTTGATTCTTTTGTAGCTAAAATGAAAATCCCCCCTACAGAGTGGAAGTCAAGTAAAAGTTAAAATTAATTGGGATTGCACAAGAAGAAGAGGGATCCAAAGGTTGACTTCAAAATCATCAATTTATGTAAATTAAATATTTGATAATTGATTGTCGGCATTACCTCACTAAGTTTGATAATGTGTTTTCTTTTAATTGTGTCAAATCAAAATGCAGAGATTGTAATTAATTTAGGCAGACAGCTAATTTTAATATGTTCCATAAGGACTTTGCACCTGCTATCCGGGTTATATAAACATTTCTGATTCTTTTTAATAATATAAGCACTTTCTGTTTTCACAGGAAAATAAAAAAAAAAGACAAAGTAAAGTTTGAATTTGTTGAAGTATATGTTACATGTTTTATTTTAAGAAAAAAATATATTGTGCACACTTTTTAATTGAATTTAATTTCTCTATGTCAACATCAGAGTGAAAAGAAACTAGCCTAATTGGACATTTTAGTTTTTATTAGAATGATTTGGGATTATTTTATTAGTTTATTATTATTTTCTTACAAGTGAAAAGAGGAAAAAGAGAAAAAGCGAGAACAGAATATTTCTGATGAATCCGGTACTTGGACATTCCCAGAATGAACTGCAAGAATTATTGATAAAAATTAAAATCCAGCTAAAAAAATAAAAGAAAATAAGAAAAAGAAGTCAAATGCAAAAAGAGAAAAAAAAAGTTCACCTTTTTATTTAATATACAAGTTTTATTCCATTCCCTTCACCAATTGCTTCTGCTTTGGAATCATCTCGTCATCCTTTTACTTGACTTGTTCTCAGTTCCACCAAACCACCACCAAACAGCCTTCGGCGTTCCCGTTGTTACCCCCCTTCTCCCTGCCGACTGCGTTCTCGGTAACGCCGCAGGGGACGTCACGAGGCTTCTCCTCTTCTCCATCTCTTCTTCTCCCCACGTTTCCACCGCTTTGAAAGCCTCTAAGCTTTTCCTCAGAAGAGGTCAACAAGTTAGGCTCCCATTTCCCCGATTAAAGGTCGCTCCTTTACTGGTCTTTGGTGCCGTTTCTGGTGCAGCTCGATCGAATTATTGAGGCGTTGCTTGGGGGGCTTTCTTGTTCCTCCTCTTGGGCTTTTTCTTCCGACTTTTTTAGGTTTTACGTGCGTGGTTTTGCTTCATTAGCTCGATTTGGCGTTCAATTGGTGACTTCTTCCTTTATCCAGGCGTTATCTGGTGTAAAGGTGGGATCTTTTTAGCATCTTTTCTTTCTGAAGCTAGACAATACATTGTCCTGGGCGGTGAAGTAGTGTGTTTGGTTATATATCAAGAGAAAACTAAAAAGATTAGGTCTCGAGTCTGATTGAAGCACATTGTATTAAAGGTTGAGGTTGGAGTAGCAAGGGAAGAATCTTTCATGGGGGTTTCCTCCATTTTGTCAGGTTGTTTCGCACGATGGAGATGTTGAGAGGAGTTGGACAAAAGTTTGGGTTTTGCGTTGCTTTTCCGCTAGTTCGGGCATAGGTGTCAACCGGTGTCAGGTCGGATTGGTTTAGGCGACATGGATTCACAGAGTGGAGAGAACGATGGAGGTTTCAGAGCCGCCGTGGAACTGAAGGATTCCATCCCCGGGTCGAAGATGAAGGGATTTGGGAGTTTTGGAGACAAAGATATATTTTTCAGAGCAGATAAGATTGATCTGAAAAGCTTAGATATCCATCTGGAGAAGCAGCTCAACAAAGCATGGAGTGACAACACCGGCAGCAAGGGTCCAAAGGAGGAATGGGAGATTGATCTGTCTAAACTGGAAATCCGGTACGAGATTGCCCAAGGGACATATGGCACAGTGTATCGAGGCACTTATGATGGCCAGGATGTTGCAGGTACCTGCATTTATTTTTATATTTTCCCTTCCAAATGACCAATTGAGATGAACTCTTTAAAGTTATTTATCTATTTTGCACATAAAATTGGTGTTCCACATAATATTGGACTTCTTCATTTTCCTGTTTGAGAAAGTTGACGCTCCTTAATTTGTTAGAGGATAACTGATACTGCATTGTTTACTGGTAGAGCTGACAAGTATTTCAGTTTGCTAAGCCATCATCTATTAGTTTGTATAGTTGTTTCCTCTCAACTTTGTTCCTACCATTTTATCCCCATAACAGATCCCTACTATATATGCATTAAATATCAGAAAACAGATCTGTCACTAAGATATGAAATTGTTTACAAAAGAATTTCTCTAATATGTAGTAAAGGTATTTCTTTTTTTTTCCTGAAAGGAAGGATGATTGTCCATGTGACAATCATCGAAGATCCAACCTCTTCCAAAGAGAGAAAAGGGAGCCTACTTGGCAATTTCATTATGTAGGCTCCTTCGCAATGATCCGGATCATCATATTTGACTTTGATGGTCTGTGATCAAATCATTAAAAAATATTTTGAATTTTCAAATTTGATCGTGGATTTTCAAAATCGAATATGATAATCCTGATCATTGAAGGAGCCTACGTAGCAAGATTGCTATTAGGCTCCGTAACATCTTCCAAACAGACCATAAGCAGTTCGCAATTAAAGAGTTGAGGAATTACAGTGGCCTTATGTCATTCCTGATGATAGTACTTCTTTCTTGAGATATGATGATATAGTTGGAATACGCTCCAGATTTGGATAGAGTAGGTACATTCAAAGAGTAACGGCAAATATGCCTCTGGATTCATACCACAAAGGGGACAGAGGGTTAATATAAGGATCAATAACAGTTATTTCCATGTGTTTTTAGGGAGTAGTTTCCATAGAAATATTTGCACTTTGTGGGGTGCTAATATTTTCCATGTGTTTCCACCGACTCCAATAATTTTTATTGGCTGTGATGACTAGTTTGTTGAGAATTTGGTTTACAAATAAATTATTACTACTTTATGATATAGATTTTCTTTGATTCATCTCATTACAATTATGAATCGAATCTCTCTGATGATTCCTTTCAGTTATGCAATCATTTTCACCCAAACATGCATTTACTTCATGTACCATCATCTGGGTGAATTGTTATTCAGTCACTTATCAGGTTCAGCTGGCATATCATGAGGATAATGTGCATGTAAAGAAAACGGGTGATGATAGATTATGAAAACTGATTTTATGTTGTTTGGTATTAATGAGAACAATGAAATATAATCGGATCCTTCCTGTCACAAGTAGCCAGCGCAGTAACTATCCATGGAAATGTGTTGTTAATCTGCTTATGCAAATCATAATCTGAAATTTCGATTATGTCTTCCATTGTTATTTTCCTCAAAACAGTTGATACACTCATGTAATATGGTTTGACTACCTGAAAAAAAAATAGTTATCTTCCAGGTCATTGCTTAGTTAAAACCATTTAGTTTTTAAGATAATGTTTAATACATATTTATTCTTCAATAACTTGGATTTTCGGTTTCGGGTTTGGTTAAAGATGGCTGCCAAGGTGAGGATTGTCACTCAAGGTTCATATTCAGTTGACAAAACCTGAATCTATCCATCAAATTGAGCAACCTACTCCCTAAAAAAGGAGCAAACTATTTAAATTATTGATGGCCTCTTATACATAGCATTACATGATAAGCATTTCTTTTTTAATAGTGAAAGTTTTGGATTGGGGAGAAGATGGTATGGCCAGTGATAGTGAAACTGCTGCTCTTCGGACATCATTTCAACAGGAAGTTGCTGTGTGGCATAAGCTTGATCATCCAAATGTGACTAAAGTATGGATCCTTGAGTTAGGCAACAAAATATTCTTCAAATCCTTGCAATAATATGTTAATATCTATAAAAGATTATAATTGAATATGTTTTCTACAGTTTGTGGGTGCATCGATGGGAACTACTGATCTCAAAGTTCCACAAAAAAGTCAATCAAGTAGCGGGCACACTTCCTTTCCTGCTCGAGCATGCTGTGTTGTTGTCGAATACCTTCCTAGTGGAACATTGAAGCATTATTTGATAAAGAATATCCGGAAAAAACTTCCATATAAGATTGTAGTTCAGCTAGCATTGGATCTAGCTAGAGGGTGAGTTTACCTGGTGATGACTCTTCTTGTTTACTTAAAGAATGAACTACAACAATCATGAACTTTAACCAGGCATTTATCATTCCCAGATTAAGCTATCTACACTCACAGAAGATTGTCCATAGAGATGTCAAAACTGAAAACATGCTATTGGATAGCCGTAGAACTCTCAAGATTGCTGATTTTGGTGTTGCGCGTGTTGAGGCTCAAAATCCCAAGGATATGACTGGTGAGACAGGCACACTTGGGTACATGGCTCCGGAGGTGCATGCTTTTAACTTTTCTTTTCCATTTATGTAAATAGCTTGTCAAGATGAACAAAAACGAAGATGATATGTTTTTTTAATGATATTAAGGCACTTCTATTTTTGTTGAAAACTATAATAAAGATTCCAAAGAAATTTAATATGGCATAATGTACAACAGGTTCTTGATGGTAAACCCTACAACCGAAAATGTGATGTATACAGCTTTGGAATATGTTTGTGGGAAATCTATTGCTGTGACATGCCATATGCCAATCTTAGTTTTGCTGAAGTCTCCTCCGCTGTTGTGCGACAGGTTTGTGTAATTCGAAAGTAATGTGATTTATGTGTTCACGGAAAATCAATTGTTCTTGTTAGGTGAACTTGATCGGGTTTTCTGCATTTGATTTGCTTCTATTAGTTTTTTGTGCTTATAGTTACTTGCTTATATGATATACCTTGATAAGTTATTTCTTACTACAGTGTAGTTGAGATGGTTACCGAGTATCATAAGTTCCTTTAATAATTTGACAGAATTTACGGCCCGAAATTCCTCGATGTTGTCCAAGTGCTATGGCAAGCATTATGCGTAAGTGCTGGGATGGGAATCCAGATAAACGACCTGATATGGATGAAGTAGTGAAGCTACTAGAGGCACTTGACACGAGTAGAGGAGGTGGCATGATACCTGAAGATCAAGCACATGGCTGTTTCTGTTTCCGTCCAAGGCGAGGACCGTAGTCTATTCTTTTATCCTCAATCTCCTATAATTTTTCATGCTGTTTATGCCCTGTTGCTCTTTTTTTCTTGATATCTATATATATTATGATGAGAAACAATGATGATGTTTCTCAGTTGTTTATTGTGTAGCTATATATCATGCTGATTTCAAGATAGTTGTGTAATGAGGCAAATGCTCCGTTCAAATTAGGTAATACTATAGTTATTGTTGGTAAAGCTTTTGGAAGAAAATTGTATGCAAGATTTTCTTAATGCATTCTGGAACCATTGTTTGTCTGTACAAATATCTTCTCCCCTAGGTCTTTGTTATGCAATATTGGTTGTGTTTGACATGCGGCATTAATCTTTATGTTTTCATTTCTGTCTTTATTCTTTTTATTTTTTGCTTAAGCAACAACCTTGTTATTATTCTGCTGATTATGATATTTGAGACAACTGATGGAATACATTTTACAAAGAAAACTAAAAGGTTTGACATGCGGCATTAATCTTTATGTTTTCATTTCTGTCTTTATTCTTTTTATTTTTTGCTTAAGCAACAACCTTGTTATTATTCTGCTGATTATGAGATTTGAGACAACTGATGGAATACATTTTACAAAGAAAACTAAAAGGATACATCTCAAGGCCTAATGCAATTAACGAGGGAACTGACTTGAGAACAGTTATGAGGATAACATTCAAATTTCAAGGTGACAATATCTGTAGGTGTTTATTTATCTTCCAATCATGATGGAAGCTTGATAGAGCGCAATTGCGTGATCCATGTAGCCGAACCCACCTAGTGGGATAAGACTTTGTTGTTGTTGTTGTTGTTGTTGTTGTTGTTGTTGTTGCTGCGTGATGGAAGCTCCTGTGTGTTCGCCTTCTTGTATTTGTTCGGGGAACATACTATTTATTTTTCTTATTTTTATTTTTATATTTGGCAATCAGAATTAATTGGTGGGGCAGTGTCAATTTAACGGTTTTCAAGACTGCCAAGACGTTAGAAACCTGCTGTCTTAATTACGTAACTGTGGAGTCCAACTAAGGATTTATTATTATTAGTTTTAAATAGAAGACCCACTGCTAATATTGACAATTAAGAAAAAAACATTATTTTTTTAAAGTGGAGTGATATTAAAATTTGAACTCGAGATCTTCATCTCTAATATTATATTAAATTTGAGATCGATATTAGATCTTCATCTTTAATATAAGAGAAATAAAAGGAATTTGGACGTGAAGCTTCGAGATTACCATCCTCTTATCCGCAGTTTCTGGAGCACCAGTGATGGCAGTCTCACAAAGAGGTTTCTTTTGGTTCCTGTTATAGGTTGCCGATGGAGGATAATGACCTGCTCTCCATAATTCTGTTAGGACTCATGGCGAGGGAAAAAACAGTCGCTTGGCCAAGCGGCTGCTTCGAGTGGAAGAAGATAGTGGCGAACCCGGTCTTGATCCTAATCCAAGTGTGATACAGAGCGTGTGCAGGAACTAGTTTTGATCTCCGGGAAGCCCCTGGTAATTGAGTCGTACATTTGCATGAATGATGCATTTGTAGCTTGGCTCCTTGAAACAAAAGGCCAAGGCGTGGCCGATGTGTTGTTCGGTGACTACGGATTCTCCAGCAAACTCTCTGGATATTTTTGAAGTCTGGATCAGCTTCCATGAACATCGGAGATGGAGACTCATATTATGATCCCCTCTTCCCCTTTGGATATGGCCTTACCACCTAGGCAACTTGAGGCAAAGTATTAGAATTGTTCAGGGCCAAATACATCTCAAAGGAAATTTCGAGAAGAATGGTCATTTAAGATAAGTTTTCAGTCAGCTTTTGCAGATGTTGAATCATATTAAATTTCACGTATCTTTTGGTCATCCATAAATTATAGAATTTTCCTTGCATATTTTACAAGAAGCTAGTTGTCCATGATCTCTAGGAATACCTGGAAAGAAATAGAATTAGAGGGAAATATGGATCAAACATTAGAGCAGCTATCTTAAGGCGGATAAATTGTTGGATTAGAAATTACTGCATAATCATAACACACTGATTTAGGGTTTGATACGTATAGCTCCGATATTAGATTTCATAAGGTTTCAGATAAAATTTTAATTACATAATTTGGAGTTCTATAGAAGATGATATGAATTATTTATGGATGATTCTGTTTTTATCTCAAATAAAACATAGTCTTTGTTTCTTTTTTTTCAAGAGTGCATAGGATAAATTAAATTCAATATTTTTTTTTATCTATGGACATTAAATGAATCTAATTCTAACAAAATTAAGATCTCCTAAGTTGAATATATCTTGAGAAATTTATGATATATTCTTCTAATATCACTTAATTTGTGAGGATTATAAATAGAAAACAACCACATGACCTATGTTAGAATGTCAATATGTATGAAATGAAACCAGAGCAAGATAAATTATAACATTTGTGTAACTTGACCGGAAGGAGCATAGTTTGATAAGAAATTGGGTTCATCAACTTTAGACTTGTGTAGTAGAAGTTATAAATTTATGTTCTACTAATATGCACTACAACAAAAATTAAAATTTGAGGCAGTTTTCTGCCTCAAATATGTCTAGGATAGGTCAAGCGTTGGAAGTGGAGCGTCGGTGAAAACGTAGTTGCAAAGACATTTGAGATGGTCTGCACAGACCGCATCAATTGAGGGGATCTTGTAGACCGCTTAAATTTGAAAAATTAAAAAAAATATATATAATTGCAAAATAACAATACACATCACATAATATAATTTGACAAACTAAACAGAATACACATTACACAGTTTTCCTAAAAATTAACAAATTTACGTCACTTTTTTTACATGATATAAGCACAAATTTATCGTCCTCCTCCTCGTCTGATCGTCGTCATCATCCTCCTACTCTATCATGAAGAGCCAAAAAATGTAAAGTGTGCCACTGCAGCGAAGGAATATAAACCATATGAGAGATGTTAAGGTGTAAATTTCTTAAATGTAGGAACTTAATTTAATTATTTGCTACATGTAGGCAAAGCTTATACTAATTCATGTATCATTATGACAAGTAGCGGAGTCAGAAATTTTTCGATCGGGTTCACAATTTGATTACATCTCAAAATAATATAGAGTATAGAAAGAATATATCCAAAACTTAATTAACATCATTTTTAAAATAATCATTGATATCATATTTTTTCCTAAATTATATTAATAATATGTAACTAATCACAATCAAGAATATTAAAATATAGCCATCATTACAAGAATATATACTTAACTTAAATGGATTAATGAGAAAATTTGAAAATATTAAAAAAAACATTATGAAAGGATATTAAAGAATAAAAAAATATTTATGCTGGGAGCCTCACCCACCATAGCCAGGTGTGCGACCTAGAGGGAACACCAGATCAATCGAGCTTGATTGTTTGAGATTTCAACATATGACTAGTGCACATAATCGTTAGCGCCGCGTGAGTTGAGAAATCGGTGTCGTTTCTCAGATAGTAGGGTAGCAACAAAAATAAAAGAATGAAAAAAATAATTTAAACAATGGTGGAATAATAAAATGAAATATTAAACATACTAAAGATAATAATGTTTAATAAGTAATTCACATATTTATATTATATATTTAAGTAAGCTAGTGCCCAAAATTATAAAAATCTTATTGTAATACTATCATATTATATATAAGAACATTGTTATATATAATTAATAAACAAAAAAGATATAAAAATAAATAGAATTTTATTTATTATATAAGATTACGAAAAAAAACACTAAATTAAGGGTCATCCAAAGTAGTTTTTTATAATAGAAAAAATAATGAGTTGAAGCTATACTACTAAATTCAAATTACAATATTAAAATTAAACTAGAAGGAGTAAAAAAGAAATTATGGAATTCAAATATATTAAAAGTCATTATTATTAAAAGAATGAATACAAATATTGTGAGAAAAAGATATGCAGAGAAAAAATAAAATAAATGTTAAAGAGCATAACCAAAAATAAGCAAAAAAGATTAAATAAATGTTAAAGAGCAAAAAGAAAAGGAAAAAAAAGATCAAATAAATGATAAAGAGCAGATAAAAAAGCAACACTAGTCGGAATCGATCCCTACCCGCCAAGTGTTAAACTGCAATGAGCAACAACCATTACAATCATGTCTAGATGGACATTATATAATACTTATATGTTATCTCAATGCCTACACGTATAGACTCCGACAGATTATAACATCTTTTGACCACTTACAAGAAGGGTGACACATTGACTTGAGGATTAAGAAGAAAGAATTGAAAGAAATGAGAGCTAAAAGTAAGATATATATAGGGTAGATTCATAAAGTTTTATTTAAATATTTGTATGATATCTAATGCTTGTACAATTTTCTCTTATGATAGTGTAGATGATATTTCTATGCCTATTGATTGTTACATAAGAAATTCTATAATGAAATATTTATGAAAATGTAGGTTATACATTATTTTTACATGATACATATAAGTATAAAAGAACATGGAAAAAAAAGTTTGATATCGATTTGATAAAGTTATATGTTATATTTAAATAATTAAGTAACTAACTAAAACATATATGTGTAAATATACGTTATCCTTTATTTTAAATGAATGCATACACTATATAACACTTATATGCTATTCCAATGCCTGCACGTATAGGCCCCAACAGATTATAACATCTTTTGACCACTTACAAGAAGGGTGACACATTGACTTGAGGATTAAGAAGAAAGAATTGAAAGAAAATGACTAACTAAAACATATATGTGTAAATATATGTTATCCTTTTATTTTACATGAATGCATACATTATATAATACTTATATGCTATTTCAATGCCTGCACGTATAGGCCCCGATAGATTATAACATCTTTTGACCACTTACAAGAAGGGTGACACATTGACTTGAGGATTAAGAAGAAAGAATTGAAAGAAACCAGAGCTAAAAGTAAGATATGTATGGTAGATTCATAAAGTTTTATTTAAATATTTGTATGATATCTAATGCTTGTATAATTTTCACTTATGATAATGTAGATGATATTTCTATGCAAATTGATTGTTACATAAGAAATTCTATAATGAAATATTTATGAAAATGTAGGTTATACATTGTTTTTACATGATACATATAAGTATAAAAGAAAGTACATGGAAAAAAGTTTGATATTGATTTGATAAAGTTATATTTTATACTTTAATAATTAAATGACTAACTAAAACATATATGTGTAAATATATGTTATCCTTTTATTTTACATGAATGCATAAAGTTAGTACTTGGAAAAGAATTTCATTGATGCAATTGTATGTTGCATATATGTTGTTGTCATGAACAAGTTCTTCAAATATTTGAATTGCTATTAATAATACAAGAATATTGTGCATTAGAGATGGAAATACTCGACGTTGACACATCGTTAATCTGTCGTTGATTTATTTAACAATGAGCTAACGATGATTTGTAGATGAAATAGATTTGTCGTTAAAATATGATCGTTGTTAACGACGGGAAAAAGACGTTGTTAAGTCGCCAATAAATTGTCGCGATCCTGACGTAATGTTGTCGCAAACCTATTTTTGTTTTTGAAATTATTAAAATAAAAATCATCCACAACCCGTCGCTATTGCATCGTTAACTTATTAGATTATTTTGCATACCGTCGCTAACCCATCATTACGTTATAGTTGATATGTCATTAATCATCAAACAATACAATCGTTAACCCATTGTTAATATGTTGCATATTATCGTGCCAATTTTTTGTATACTATCGTCGTCAAGTGTCAATAATCTATCATTAATATGTCGCAAAATTTATGGATAAAAATTATTTATTTAGTAAATGAACCTTACAATACATATTAATAGTATATCCATGCACAACATAATAAATACAAAAATGGAAAGTTGTTAGAAACAACATAATAAAATGTCAAAGTTTATCGATTTCATAATACAACAAAGTTTAATTTTAAAAGTCAAACATTAAATTCGTAAGTAGTGAGCCACGATAGAGATTTAATTATCATATGGAGGAGTGCAATATGTACACCTATCCCAACAAACTCAGCACCTCCAGCAATACAGGGTAATCCTATCATTCACAACCTCTCCCGAAAGCTCCCTTATCTCTCTAATAATCGTAGGAGCGAGTGCGACGACCGAACTGCACGAAGGACAAAAAAAAGTACTCAAATAAAACTCAATTTATCTAAGCAATGAAGTAGTTTCTCTTTAGTGAGTCATGCAATTTCTTTTCATACCTCCTCATCGAATTATAGGTATTCATCAATGTTATCCCCATATTTCTTTACCATCAACAAATCATAGAACACCTACCAATTAAAATAATTAGTCTCCATTCTTTATTACAACATATGGAAGGCTTTCCTCCCACCTATACTTCGCTTGAAAAACATATCCAATATTAGCTTGTAAGTCAATTAAAAAGGAAAATACAATAATATTATCTTAAATGCAATGTATATATCATCTTGATAAGAAACCGAATGTCTTTTTAATGAGGATATCTTATCGGAAGTCTAATGTCATTATGATGGATACATCCTAGGATGGACACAGACCTAAAATTCATAATGCATATATTTTATATTCATTCATTAATAAAATACTATGATTTTAATAAATCAATAATTATCAACTCATGGCTTGTTTCTTACATCATTGTAATCATAATAGATGGTATTATATTGTAAGAATTATGTTTGAATGATGAAGATCCAATATGGATGTTGCCCAAAATAAATATCAACAACAATACTTATTTTTTTAAATAAGAAGAACAATATCAAATGAATTGAAATTTCTATATGAAGTTGTAGAATTTGACTTGTCTAAGAGTCAGGACCAATCACTGGCTCATCCTCAAAAAGTGTGCCATGACTTGTGCTATTCCACAATCACGAGGAGTCATAACCTATAAAGTTCATAAATATTATTCATAATATGTAAAGTTCACAAAAATTAGAAAATTTTTAAAATTAATTTGTAAGTTTTTTAACAATAAATGAATAATGTAAACATTTGTAAGTTCATAACTTATTTAATCAACTGCTTGAAAGTGACTCATATATTTATTCATCAATCTTATCATCAGTAGCATCATTGTCGTTTATAAATTACTCATCTTCCACTTTTAGAGGACAACATATTTAATTTAATATTAACTTCTTCCATAAGACCATTCATGTCAAACAATATTGTTATTTCATCGTCGTGGTATAAAAATTTATTACTATCGTGGTTTGATCATTTTGATAATAATTGGATGTCATCAAATATAATATTTCAACGTTCATCTTTTCCTTAAAATTACGTGGTTTGTTCTTTACTTTGCATGTTTTTCACCATTCGTCAACACTCTTTCTAGCTGAAGAATATTATATAGCAAACTTGTTGTGTTTGCCAAGATAGAATGAATTGTTCATTGCAATAAAGTCTTGATCTACGTATCACATCGACCAAACCATAATTCTCATTAACCTTAACATCATTTTGTGGTTCAAACTAATGATAACACAATATGAAAATATGCATGTCTCCAAGATATGACATTCTATAATTTGCTCGATAACACCATAATAATTCAACTCATTTTTGTTGTATAAACATTCTCGAACACAAAGTCCACTGTTCATCATATTTTTTTATATTATTCAGTGTGAAACCTTCATCCATTGACGATGATACATAATAATGACACATTTTTTAAGTCGATAACTCAAACTACTAATGTCTTTATTTGTCACTTTGCCGTCATGCGCTTGCTTTTTAACCCAAGTCGAGAATTTTCACCACGAATTTGTAAAAATGATCATCCGCGATATTATAATTTAATTTTCTTTGAAAATATTTGAATCCCTTATACAAAGAAACATAAAAATAAGAATTATGATATTTTTAACCCAATAAAAATTAATATCTAGATTAGATTCTTATTTTAGAGAAGGCTTTACTTTTGAAGTTTTGACAATGATATAACTTTTTGCAATTAATAATTTATCATCGTTTAACATAAATTCATGTGTTCTCCCATGCGGCATGATAGAAATTTATAAATGGACAAACCATATTTATTGGTTTCTTCCTCCCCGTTGTCATTTATTAAGACTTGGGTTCGCCTTATTTGAATTTCAAGTTCAAAGTGCGGCGATACAGAATTAGAAACTTTTCTATAAAAGTATGCTTCACATATAGATTCCTTAAATTTTGCCTTCCTCTTTAAAAATAACACGCGTCTCTCAAATGAATACATTCAACGAAATTATATTGGTTATGCAGTCTTTACCTCATAGAAAAGGTGAGCGATCAAATGCTTCATGACATCAAAGAATGAAGATAGAAATATCTTTTCTACTTTGCATAAGATAATTATACTAGATGATTTCAAACACATCATATTATTTTTATGTATGCTGTAGGCACTTAATTTTTTTTTAAAAAGTATGCCAAATTTAGTGAGTGACCCTTATATAGGTTTAGGCAAAAAATTTCGAAAAGTAATAGTAATTAATCTTTAGACGAATACATGAAAATCATGTGTCTTCATCTCAAATATCTTACTATCTTCAATATTGATGCAACAAGATATGTTAGACGCGTATCTATCCGAAAATCTCAATGATTTTTTTCATTCAAACACGAGCCACTATTTAATATATAAGTAACTTTTAGCTTTATGCACTTTCCATTTTGATGAACCAACTCAAGATCCGGACGTTTGCATGTTTGAATATGAATTGGAATTAATCGATTTTTATTAATAGTATGTTTGGATAGAGGAGGGGAGGGAAAGGTAATGAGAGAGAAGAGAATGGAGGGTAAAGAATTTTATCCTCCATTCAACCCCAATTTGGAAGTAATATTTTTTAGTTAGTGGGGGAAGGGGGAGGCTGGGGGAAGGAGGTTTTAACTTCCCCTCCAAGAAATTTTCTATCCAAACTAGGGTAATTTTTACCCACCTCTCCATTGCCCTCCTTTCCCCTCAATCTAAATATACCATAAATTGGCAAACTATTAAGTGTGTTTGTGCATTGGTGCACTGGCTTAAGACCCGTAAGCATCAATGTACGTAACCACAGGATACCATTTTTCTATTACCATGTAAAGTTGCATTACATATAAATACCTTTACAAAACCAGCAAACTCTCATTTAATAAACACCTTCTTCAACTGAATCAAGACACACATGGAGTTGTGTCATGTTAGGATCTAGCTAACTTCTTAGCCTGTTGTCTAGCAGCAACATTCAATATCTCGCGTGCATCCCACAGGGATCCAATTCGATCATTTTGGCGAAGAGAGATAATCCAAGGTTTATGCCGATCGGTTATTTCCAGCGCCCAAAGTCGTGATACTTTTATCAAATCATCTGGTGAAGCAATGACACTAACAAGGCCAAGCTCTTTCCCTTCCTTGTTCTGCGAAAATCCATTAGAAAGAAGAATTGTAAATTTAATCATATGATATAGTAATATCCAAATTTAAGTGGATATAAGTTATAATATAACATTATATGAAGAAACTACTTTTACAGAAATGCTTTTCAGGTGCAGTATGTGTTGTTGTTTCACTCAATCCTCACAGACTCTCACTCACTAAATCATTGATCTAATAAGTCATCACTGTCAGAGAGTTAGTATTTCGCATCAGCATTGAAAGACCTTTACCTCAAATTATTATTTATTATGGCGAGTTTAAGCAACAAAATTGTTCCCATGCATGGTTATGTAAATATCCAACAGAGCATCAATAGGAAAATGTCAACTCGATTCAAGGTTTTCTGGCATCTGCAGTATCACTGAACAATTACTTAAAAGATGACATTTTTTTTTGAAAAAAATAGAAGAAATGCAGATGGACAAACTAAGCTTCTAGTGCAGAGAAAAAAAAGTTTCAGAAACAAATGCTTACATGATGTATGGAGTTTTTTGTGAGTGACTTTTGCTTTATCCATGCAAGTTATTGATAAGGCTTGGTGAATTTGCTGAATTTCTTGTGCATATCCTTATTAGCCGCTTCTTTTTAGAGTTTGTCACAGAAATTAATAAAAATACCATTCACTTAAGTTGTACAAATTAAATGTCCTAAATACCTCTCTCATATATGGTCAAAAATGGATTCTTCATGGACCTCTCCATCTGCAAGACAGACGATACCAAATTATTAGTTCGAGGAAATCAATTACAAGCTAAAGCAACAAAAAATGAGATTGAGAAATTAATTAATTAGTTGTACAATACGCACTTACTAGTAAAAGATTGGTTTGTAATTTTTGTGGATGATGTCCCCACCGGAAACTCCATCATCTTGATCTTCCTCAGTGTCATCACCACGTCAGACATGTTGGGTCTCCTCCTTGGCTCATCAGCAGTGCAATCCTTTGGACCACTGATCATTTGGACCACTCGAATGGTTCATTCCCCTCCTACAAGCAAGTATGACTCCCATTATACAAAATCACCACCATAATGCAATAGATCAATTTACTCGTTATCGTCATAAAAGTGGTAGAAATAGAAATAGAAATGACCTCAAAATGCATTTTCACAATAATGAAAAATATAATAAGCATGCAAATATAGTCTTACTTTTTGTATATAAATCGAAATGTGTGCTCAATGATGCACAATGTGTCCTTGAAGCTAAAACTTATAAAGTGGGCAATACTGCCCACAATGTGAGCAGTTACTTGTATATAATGCAAGATTTGTTTTGTATACTTATTCTAAATGATTCTCAATCAATGACTAAGATTTATGGTAGAACTCAAGGTAGCCGTCTCTGTCTCTAAGATTTTTGTATCAGTGAGGAAGGACTACGCTCAGACTATGGTGATAAAGATGAACTCTTTTGACGTGCGTGTACTACCTGCGATGTCTCTGCTCCAAGGAGGGCACACATATATTTGTAGACAAGCTAGGACCCCTGAACGTGTACTGGACATGCTCTTATTTTTGGTGGCCAACGGTCGAAAACAGGGGCATGCTAGGGGAAAAAAGGGAGGTCGAAACGATCCCACGACAGCAGTGTTCAACGACTAACTTATAGGAACCTACGTGGGATGAAGTAGAGTGGCTGCTGACAATGAAAAGGGAAGCACGAGCGATGGATTATGGAGAATTTTCAGAATCGCCGGAAATTTCAGAATCATGCCGCCGACACTTAAAATAGAAAAGTCTTTTATGAAAAATGTATCACGCGCGGCTTCTAATAGAAGTATATCTTTGGAAAAAAATCTTCGTTAATTCTTGCTCTCACAACTATGAAAGTCAGCTCTCCTCCACTTCTGTAACTCTTCATGGTTGCATTGATCTTTCATGCTTCTGGTTATGATTGTTTTATGGTATTGTGTTTTCTTTTTTCGATACTCATGTTGTGATGTCGTTTAATGTGTTTCTATTTGATTACCAAACACATTTAATAAGAGGAAATCGACAACATCGAATTGGACTATAGTGAATTATGTTAGCTTTTTGCATCCACTAGACACACACTACGATGATTACATGTTGCATTGTTCTGATTGATGCAGAAATCAGAGTATGAATCATAAGAACAAAAACATTAAACATCTTAGAATTGGCAAAACACATGGATAAGAGATCTTCCAAATATATTACAATAGTTTTTTTTAAAAGTCAATGAAAAATATAATAAACATGCAAACATTTTTACTCTTTTGTATACAGTTCGAAATGTGTGAACACTGAATATCAATGATGCACAATGTGTCCTTCAAGCTAAAACTAACAAAGTGGGCAATATTGCCCACATTATGAGTAGTTACTTGCATGCAAGATTTGTTGTGTATATTTATTTTTAAATGACTCACTCAATGACTAAGATTTATGGTAGGTCTCATGGTAGGCGGCCTCTAACTCTGACAGAGCATTGGAAGGGAGGCCAACATTGAAGAGCAATGGAGAAGGGAAGAGAGAGGAGATAGTCGGCTTGGTCGTGCAGCTACTTTTAGTTAAAGAAAATAGTGGCCGGTGGTCGGGCATCAAACCTCGTTCGCGACCATCAACTAACTGCTCTCGACTTCTTCATCAACATAATAAACCTCTCTTCCTCCATCCTTCTTACTGCATGCAAATGGCTTCTTCTTTTTCTTCTCCTCCTCCTTGTTCTATGAGTAGGGGCAATGGAAGAGCTCCTATGAGCAACTTGGACAGCAAGTCCTTTAAATCTCCTAAAAGATGAGAAGATTCTAAGTTGCAGAATGCAATCAATCAACCTATCAGCAAGGATGGTGCCTTTCACATGATCATTTGGACCACTCGAATGGTTCATTCCCCTCCTACAAGCAAGTATGACTCCCATTATACAAAATCACCACTATAATGCAATAGATCAATTTATCGTTATCGTCATAAGAGTGGTAGAAATAGAAATGACCTCAAAATGCATTTTCACAAGAATGAAAAATATAATAAGCATGCAAATATAGTCTTACTTTTTGTATATAAATCGAAATGTGTGCTCAATGATACACAATGTGTCCTTCAAGCTAAAACTTATAAAGTGGGCAATATTGCCCACATTGTGAGCAGTTACTTGTATATAATGCAAGATTTGTTTTATATATTTATTTTAAATGATTCTCAATCAATGACTAAGATTTATGGTAGAACTCAAGGTAGCCGTCTCTGTCTCTAATAGAGCCTTGGAAGAGAGGCCAGTGTTGTAGCGTTGGAGAAGGGAAGAGGGAGGGGAAGAAGGCTTGGCCGAGCGGCTAGTTCCGTGGAAAAAGATAGTGACGGGTGGTCGGGCATCAATCCTAGTCGCGACCATCAATAATAGCAATGAAAATACGAACTGAACGATGTCTCAGAGCTCGAGATGAATGATAAACCACCATCGGAGATGAGATAATGTTTAGGTGTACAAATTGATTGATCGAAGTACAATTTTCTAGTGCAGATTGACTGAAATTGTTGCAAGACAAATCCACAAAGGAAATGCCAAATATATTGTATAGACCACAAGTTATAGCTCCAGAGAAATAATTGTTTGAAAGGTCAAGGTAGGTCAAAGAATCAAGACACACAATTGAAGATGACAAACTTCTACTGTTACGGTTGCCATGGAGGTCAAGAACATAGAGAGATTTAAGAACTGAGATATACCTCGAAATATTTTCTGAAAAATTCTTACCACTAGCATTCAACCTTAAGAGTGAGATGTCACTCCCATAGCATTGTCTTCTGGGAATAAGATAAATCCAGAAAGTAAATTATGGCTGATATCAAGATCTTCAAGGGTGTTTATGTGAAAGATGGATGTTTGAAAAATGGCCTATAAGCTTGTTAGAAGACAAATTAAGCTTTATCAAGTTGGGGAACCTTGAGCCTAGTTAGCCTGGAATAGGACCATCTAAATGATTATTTGACAGCAAAAGTCCTTGCAGAGCCTTGTAAGTGGATTGAAAGATAAATCAATGTAATTGAGCTTCTTTAAATAAGCCAACCGAGGAAGGATGCTACCATTAAACTTGTGTCCTTGCAAATCTAGCCTCTTCATCATGACACAGTTCATAATTTCAGCAAGAATTTGACCCGACAGATTGTTGTTGGAAAAATCAATTACCCCATAATGCACCGCAAACTCCAAGTTTGGGTATGCAGGATGTTGAAGACTAGCACATATTTCACCAGGTATATGTCAAGAAAGTTGATTGTTGGATAGAATCAATTTGTTTAGCAACTTCTGCTTGTTTAGGAATAAACATGCAAATATAGCCTTACTTTCTCTATATAAATAGAAATGTGTGCACAGTGAATATCAATGATGCACAATGTGTCCTTCAAGCTAAAACTTATAAAGTGGGCAATACTTCCCACTTTGTGAGCAATTACTTGTATATAATGCAAGATTTGTTTTGTATACTTATTTTTAAATAATTCTCAATCAATGACTAAGATTTATGGTAGAACTCATGGTAGCCGCCTCCGTCTCTAATAGAGCCTTGGAAGAGAGGCTTGTGTTGAAGCATTGGAGAAGGGAAGAGGGAGGTGACATAAGGCTTGGCCGAGCGGCTAGTTCCGATGGAAAAAGATGGTGACGGGTGGTCGGGGATCAATCCTAGTTCGCGACCGTCGACAAACTACTCTCGACAAAATTCCAGTATAATTTCATGAAAATTAACGTTGTTAGTATCATTATTGTTTTTCTGAACCAACGAATATAGATAAATATGAAATAATTTTTGAAATATGCAATGACGATCTACTTAATCCAAAAAAAGTTCCTAGGGCCAAATACATCTCACATGAAAATTTTGAAAAGAATGACATTTAAATTAAGATTTCAGTCTGCTTTTGCAGATATTGAATCATATTAGATTTCACGTACCTTTCGATCATCCATAAATTATAAAATTTCCCTTGCATATTTCTCAGGAAGCTAATTGTCCATGACCTCTGGGGATACCTATAAAGAAATATAACAAAGGAATATATGGATCAATCATTAGAGCTCTCTCAAGCTAACTTAAGGTAGATACATTGTTGGATTATAAATTACTACATAATTAGAACACATTGATTTAGGGTTTGATACGTATAGCTTTGATATTATATTTCATAAGGTTTCATATAAAAGTTTAATTACATAATTTGGAGTTCTATAGAAGATGATATAGATTATTTATGGATGATTCTGTTTATTAGGATTCATATCTCAAACAAAACATAGTCATCGTTTCTTCTTCTTCTTTTTCAAGAGTGCATAGGTTAAATCAAAATTCAATATTTTTGTTAACTGTGGACGTGAAATGAATCTAATTTCTAACAAAATTAAGATCCTTTAAATAGAAAATATCTTGAGGAATTTATGGTATATTCTTCTAGTATCACTTAATTTATGAGGATTATAAATAGAAAACAACCACATAACCTATGTTAGAATGTCAATATTTCTGAAATGAAACCAGAGCAACATAAATTATAACATTTGTGTAACTTGACCTGAATGAGTATAGCTTGATAAGAAATTGGGTTCATCAACTTTAGACTTGTGTAGTAGAAGTTATAAATTTATGTT
This sequence comes from Pontederia paniculata, assembly GCA_001647135.1. Classification (NCBI taxonomy): domain Eukaryota; kingdom Viridiplantae; phylum Streptophyta; class Magnoliopsida; order Commelinales; family Pontederiaceae; genus Pontederia; species Pontederia paniculata. Next base: position 21,743 of record LTAE01005643.1, read on the forward strand.
CTATTACTATGCACTACAACACAAATTGAAATTTGAGGAGGTTTTGTGCCTCAAATATGTCCAGAATAGGTAAAGCAACGGAAGTGGAGCATTGGTGAAAACGTAGTTGCAAAGGCATTTGAGACAGACTATGCAAATCGCCTCCATTGAGGAGGTCTTGTAGACCGCCTCAAATTTGAAAAAAATAATATATATATATATATATATATATATTATTGCAAAATAATAATACACATCAAATAATATAATTTGACAAACTTAACACAATACACATCACATAGTTTTCATACAAAATTAATAAATTGACATCACTTTTTTTACATGATATAAAGAGGGAGGGAACCAGGACTAAAAATGGGGGTAGGGAGGGGGGGGGTCAAAGTATAATAAATTAGAAAATACAAAAAAAAAACTTAATTTTAACTTTATGTCAAGTAATATTTATTGATAACAAAAATTAAAAAAAATACCACACTAATAGTTACCATATCAAAAAAGAGATCGCCTCTCTTTCAAATCACGAAAATCATATATGAGTGAATCCACAGTAAACTTTTCAGCAATTTTCTTTTCAATATAAACTAGCAAATAAGCCTATTTTTTATTATTTTCATCGTCGAAAAGGATAGCTCGGTTGTAGCTGTAGAAACTGGAAGAGTAAGAATAAGAGTCACCACTCTCTATACAAGAGAATAATATTAGACTTCCTTGTTTTCACCATCCATAGACACAAGTCGGAGATAGTTGATAATTCCTTGAAATCAAGAAGATTTCTAACATGATTGAAATGTTCAAATTATACTCTCAATTGCAATAATTCATGCTCAACAAAATCTTGAAGATAAAATTTGTGCACTAATTGACAAATATCATCAATTCTGAATAATCGATGCATCTCCTTTGGATCTAAAGCAGAACCGAGAACAAGTAGTTCCATAGTATGTTCATTGAATTTATTTTTCAATTCTTGCAATTGAGAATCAATCACAACAATGAAAATTCTAACTTTATAATAATGTGTCATCGAAAGGATCTTGTTGATGTTGAGCTCTTCCTCTTCTAGGAACATAAGGTGCATTCAAATCTGGAATATGCATGCTGACTGATTCACGAAATGTTTTAACCTCATTAATTAAATCATCAAATCAATTATCACGTAATTTTTGAATGTCTGACTTAGTAGATGTAACAAGATGAATTGCATTCAAAATATCCTCATATTGGTTTTACAAATTCTGACATAACATATGAGAAATCTCAATAACTTTTCTCATCAGATATAAATTGAGCACAAACTCAAAAGAAGTTAATGCCTTAAATGCTTCATCTACTTCTGCACGTTGGACTGAAGTAGATCCATCATCAATAATGTTCCACAAAACTTCACATGTTGGACTAAACATCTCAATTAGTTTAGATATAGATCTTAAATGTGAACTTCACCTAGTGTCTCCAGGTTTTTGTAAAGTGCCTATTTGATTAAGTCTTTTTTCCGGGTTGAAGCTCATCTACAAAAAGCAAAAAGGCAATATTTGTTGCATGAGCATCTTTCAGTTGATCATTACGCTTGCATGAAGCACTAACTATATTAACAATAGATCTTAACTTAGTGAAGAATCGATGGATTATAATTACACCCTTTGAAGCAACAACGAATGTTAATTGTAAACGATGTGTCATGCAATGAATATAATAGACATAAGGATATGCATTTAAAATTAGAGCTTGCAACCCATTCCGTTCACCTCTGATATTACTTGCACCATCATAATCTTATCCTCAAATGTTTTGAACATCAAAATTATACTGAGATAGAACAAAATATATCATATCTCTCAATGTTGATGCAACGGTATCTTTAACATGAACAACTCCAAAAATCTTTCTTTCACATGTCCATCTTTGTCAACAAATCTTAATACAATAGATATTTGCTCCTTTTTTGACTCATCACGTGCTTCCTCAACTATGATACAAAATTTTGCATCATCAATTTCTTCAAGAATAGCTCTTTTTTTATTTTAGTTGAAAAGATATGAAAAATTTCTTTTTGTATTCTGGGTAAAGTGTAGGAGGCATTTTGTGGAGCTTTATCGATACTTCATCATTATGAGATGAATTCAAATGAAGTAACTCACAAAAATTTCCAGGCCTCTTTAACATTTTTGTTTCATTGTTACCTCTGAAAGCACATCCTTGAAATGCAAGCCACTTTGCTACATCAATTGAAGCTTTTAACCGAATTCTATTTTCATGAACTTGTTGAGATGTACATTGTTCAAACTTCTTCTGAATATGTGAAGATTGCTACATCAAAGTTTTTTCAACCTTTCGATGAGGATAATCTAGATCTTTTCCAATATGTACTAAAAATGCACAATCTCTCACTTTTTTTCCAATTTCGAAATTCATCTAGCGTGAACGCATTTGATCCAGAAGGATCATTTTTCTTGTGAAATAAATAACATGGAAGACAAAATACTGCATCTTTAGCTTCAGAATATTCTAACCATGATTCAAATAGTTTAAACCATGATGATTGAAACTCCTTTGATGTTTTTGTCCGGATTTTAAATATTCTTTAAGAATGCGTTGACATCGATCGACTTTAATATAAATTCTTCGAATTTCATCTCATGCATCAACAAGATATTCCCATATTTGATGTCGCAAGCCTAGATAACGTTTAATGAGTTGACATCAAAATTTTTATCAATCTCAGTTCTTCAACTTTTCACTTGACTATTATTAGTCAATTGAACAATATCCACTGAAGTATTTGATTGATCAATTAAGCTTGATATTTTGGTATTATTTCTTTTGAAAAAAAGAATCAATTGTAGTATTTTTCATCTATAAGCAAAAATTATATGCATTACAACAAATGTTTAAAAAATTCAAGAAAATGAAATTTAATATTAAACAAATTAATAAACCAAGACCCCAATACCTTTGCAATAGATGAGCATCCAAATGAAATGTTTGATTTATTATGCTTGGGTAAAAACCTTAAAAAAATAAAATGATATTTAGTTAGCATAACTTCATAACAATAAATATCATAATTATTAATAATTGAATTATAAGTAGTATCATTCAATTTAATTTCTAATGCAAATAATTATTGTAATAGGATAAAGAAAATAAATCTTGAAATGAATAGGAGGAAAATAATTCTCACAATAAAAAAATATTTGGAATCCTCTAGAGCAATATTATCGAATAATTTTATGCGCTTTGAATTTTCTATTGGCAACAAAGAGTAGATTAATTTTTTTTGTCAACATGGCATCACATGTGCTTTTATAGGAGAGCAAAATTTTTTTGTGCTCTTGAGAGGTGATTTAAATTTCAAGAAGGAATACAAGTTTAAAATACTTAATTTTTATTAACACACACCTTTCATATTTATATTAATAAATCTTTTAATTAATATAAGTCATGTATAGTATTAATTAAAATTTTGAAGTGAAAAAATCTTGCTAATGAACTTTTTATTTGGTGGGGGTGGGGAGGGCCAATTATAGTAATTAATCTCTTAATCAATATAAAATCACAAAGAGCGGGGAGGGGTTATTGTAATTAATCGTTTAATTAGTATGAAATCATATAGAATACAATACATCCATCTTTGGATATAAACACATTTATCGTCCTCCTCGTTTGGTCGTCATCATCGTTCTCCTCGAGCCAAAAATGTAAAGTATGCCACTGCAATGAAGGAACGTAAACCATATGGGACATGTTAAGGTGTAAATTTCTTAAATGTAGGAACTTAATTTAATTATCTGCTACATGTAGGCAAGGCTCATACTAGTTCATGTATCATTATATACAGTAGCAGAGTCAGAAATTTTTGGAGCGTGAAAAGCAAGTAAAAAATGACTTAAGAAAGTAGAAGATATTGATGATTAAACTCATGTAAGGGAAATATTTACTCTCAGAAAAATCAACTCAAAGCATGAGGAAGATATTGATGATGATGATGATGTTTTTGGTTTTTTTATTCTTTCAAATTTTTCTATGATTTTTTATAATATGAGTGCAGTACAAAATGCAAAATATAAAGCAAATATACAAAAAAAGTAAATATGATGCATGATAATGCACTCCCCCAAGCTTAAACTAAACATTGTCCTTAGTGTTTAGGCCCAGCCGAAGGATGGTACACAAATGCATGAAAAGAAAGTAAAAATGACTCAAGAAAGTAGGAAAGAACATACACGACCTGGATCTACTCATGCGGTGGTATAGGCAGAAGAGGCAACAACTGCAATTGAGAGAGATCTTTGTTCGGTGGTGGAGTCAAGATCGTGTAAATGGTTAGTAGATATAGAGAAAACAACATTAATTTCGGTTGTAATGACGTGGTCGCGGGTCGTGAAACAACCAAATGGCGTGAAGGTTGCATGATAATAGGTTCATCACGGCCCGTTACAAGTTGTGACGGCCCGTAAGTAGGGTGAAACAAGCGTAGCCTCTGAGTATATTAAGGTTTACGGGCTGTGATGGAATATTACAGACCATAATACAGTTGTAACGGTATGAGGGCAACTGTAAAGAATTTTCATAGGCCATGGGTCAGGTAGTTTCGGATATTTGTCGACTGCCAAGGATAATTTACGGTCCGTGACAAAAGATCATGACCCGTGTCAATTTGTTGGCTCATAACGTACTCTACGACAAAGTTCGCGATGGAAGTATCACGACTCATTATGCATCGAATGTGGCTCTAGGAATTTTGTTAATGGGCCGTGAAAGTGGTTCTTCCAAAGAAATAAGAAATCAAACTCTAAATCTCAGCGGTTCTTCAACATCATACTTTGCCTTAGAAAAATTAGAATTCCGCTCAAAACTTCGAATTGATCTTCCTCTAGGTTCAGACTTGTAGACAATCTTCTTCTCTTCTATATCATGTATATCTTTTGTTATCTTTCTCTAAGGTATCTCTTTTATACCCCTCTGGATTAGGGTTTCATAGGGATTGAACAGTAATCTCCACCTCTCGATCAACGATTGTGATAAAATCCCTTTAGAAGTTTCTTTTGAATCTTAAGAAAAATCTTTTTATCAAGAATCTAAAGTTCTTGATCAGATAGACTTCTTCTCGACCGTCAAAACTTATCAAATCCGTGAAAATATCAACTTGCGCAACTCTCTCACGACCCATAACGTATTGTAATGGCCCATAACACGAATGGAGGTTGGGCGACTTCAAGGCAATTCTCCATACTTATGGCATGTGATGGATCATCACGGACGATAACATTCGTACCTAGTGGCTTGCCTCGGTAAACGTCGTGATGCATGATTACGCCTTGTGACTTGCTACATAACGGCCCGTAACACATTGTAACAGTTCGTAACATTCTGTGTTGACGTTGCGGTGCTCCCGATGAAGGTCGTGATATTGATGTTGCGGTCGTGACCTCTGTCCTTAAGCTCTATAACACTCCATCACGACTGTAACTTGTTAAGCTGAAGCTGCATTGCTCGTTGTGGGTCATGATTTTGCGTAGTGGCTCGAGACGGCTCGATTGCTCATTCTGTCGCTTCATCACAACCCGTAATGACCTATCACAACCCGTGATGAGTCTTGTAATCTTTCATGACTATGCTTTTGCGGAGTTAAATCCATCTAAGCCTTTCCTGAGCCTCTTCTAATGTTTACTTGCAAAATATACACCAACTAGAGTAGACTTTGGACTTGGAAAAATATGAATCAATATATAACTAAATGGATGCATGCAACATGAAAATAACTCAAAATCATGCCTAATACAAACTCTAAATTATGTTATAAAATGCATGCATCAATATGCAAAACTTATGTATCAGTGAGGAAGGAATACATACCTGGATGCGGCGCAGACTACGGTGATAAAGATGAACTCCTTTGACGTGCGTGTACTACTTGTGATGTCTCCGCTCCAAGGAGGGTCACACATATATTTGTAGACAAGCTAGGACCCCTACACGTGTACTGGACATGCTCTTGTTTTTGGTGGCCAACGGTCGAAAACAGGGGTATGCTATGAAAAAAAGGGAGGTTGAGACGATCCCACTGTAGGATCTGGAATGGCACCAA